>JAXIVD010002386.1:0-20000 GCA_036785275.1 Cancer borealis | reverse complement strand
AGACATGGTTTAGTGCCTGAAAACAAACTTTGTGAAAAGTGCGAAGTGTTAAGAAGAGGTTTCACGTCTTTCTGAACAAAGCCGCTAAACTCTACCCACCTCCATCGCCTTAACAATAACCACACCACACCGGTAAGTCATAACGGTAATTTTGGAGGTCCTTTGTTAGATTAGGTTAATGTCCTAGCGGGGATTCCAGGGGGGGGATCGCAGCCCCTTCTGCTAGGTTAGGTTAGGTTAGGTTAATGTCCTAACGGGGGGGTCCAGGAGGATCGCAGCCCACCGGCTAGATTAGGTTAGGTTAGGTTAGGTTAATGTCCTAGCGGGAGGACCAGGGAGGACGCAGCCCTCCCAGCTAGATTAGGTTAGGTTAGAAAATTTCGAAATTTTCTTTGCTTTTTGAAGGCCCATATTTTGCTTATTTTTCATCCTCCCCCAAAACCCCCGATTCCCCAGGATCCCCCAAGCTTGTTTGAAGGGATAGGGGGGATTGGTGGGGAATCGGAGTGGCGGACTTATTATCCAGAAATAACATATATATATATATATATATATATATATATATATATATAAATATAAATATAAATATAAATATATATATATATATATATATATATATATATATATATATATGAATATATATATATATATATATATATATATATATATATATATATATATATATATATATATATATATATACATATATATATATATATATATATATATATATATATATATATATATAATATATATATATATATATATATATATATATATATATATATATATATATATATATATATATATATTTATAAATAAATATATATTATATATATATATATATATATATATATATATATATATATATAAATATATATATATATATATATATATATATATATATATATATATATATATATATATGTATATATATATATATAAATAAATATATATATATATATATATATATTATATATATATATAAATATTATATATAAATATTATATATATATATATATATATATATATATATATATATATATATATATATATATACTATATATATATATATATATATATATATATATATATATATATATATATATATATATATATATATATATATATATATATATATATATATTTATTATAATATATATAATATAATATATATATATATATATATATATATATATATATATATATATATATATATAAATATATATATATATATATATATATATATATATATATATATATATATATATATAATATATATATATATATATATATATATTATATATATATATATATATATATATATATATATATATATATATATATGTATATATATATATATATATATATATATATATATATATATATATATATATATATATATATATTTATATATATATATATATATATATATATATATATATATATATATATAATGCACAGAGCACTAGTGTTGGTATATAACACGCATATTATTACTTCCACACATACCATATTCGGCTCAAATATGATTGACCTAGATCGATGATGAATTCATATCAGGACTTTTACTTCTGAGCTTTCAGTGCACTTTGCTTCAGTAGGTCAGCTTTGTAACACACATGGACATCAAAACATTGCAGCTCAGTATCAAAGGGTTTGACGCCAAGACCCGTATTCTGTGTAAAAATGATCTCGATAACCAAACCTTTCTGAAGTGCCAAGACTGTTCCTGAGCTTCATTAGGAATGATATGAAGCTTTATATAATTACGGGCGCAGACAACTCACGTGAGTAAACGTAAATGTGGTAAATGTGAGAAAGTAATTGTAGAAAATTATCAAGATGTGAACTGTCAAACTGTATGATATGGTTTTACGTGTCAATAAATGCCTGAAGTAGTGTACTGTATATACTTACATGGTTGAGGAGGAAGAAGGTAAACAATTGGACTGGAAGTGTTTTGGTAAATCTAACCATAGACTACACCATAGTGTAGTCTATGATCTAACTTATAGCATCTCCTCACGGATCACCAAAATATTCACATAGTTGATGAGGTATGTAATGTACAACACGTTTGTGGTGGTTTTATTTCGGGGATGGCCTTAGTTTGTCCAAGGCTCTTTAAAAATCTGGTAGGTGCTTAAAAGTCCGCATAGATTAAACGGCAAAAAAATTGCTTGCTTGGTCCATCCTACTTTAAAACACCGCTTTCCAAACAGCTAACCTAACCTAACCATCTATTTAGATTTTTGAAAAGTCTTTTGAGAAAAAACGGTAAATTTTACTAATAGCATCTCCTAATGGAACACACAAACACACTCAGTTGTACCACCTGCCCAGACACCTAGGTGTCTGCCTTTGTTTCCAAACTAAGGCCGTCCCCCAAAATAAAACCACCACAAACGTGTTGTACATTACGTACCTCATCGCCTATGTGAATATTTTGGTGATCTGTGAGATGCTATTAGTTAGATTTACCATTGTTTCAGAAGGGGGGATATGAAAAGCTTTATGCTTACATGAGGAAGATTGAGGGTCAACAATGGGAACTATAAAACCGTAACGGCTCTAGGGTTGCTGGTGCCCCAGGCAAGCTGAACTTTGGTACCCTTACAAGTATAATTTTTAAAAATTTTCACAAGGAAAAAAAACTGAAAATATAGAATGCTGAGGATCAAAAGTATTAATTATATTGTACTTCAATACAAGTCAGGCCAACACTCCTACTTCGTGTGTGTGTGTGTTATTAACCATGGTCTGGAGGATCACGCGCTGAATTTGTGATCGTCAAGCCATTACCCTCTCCAAAAGAGCACAGAGCTCATAGAGACAGATCTATGGGTAAGGCTGATACTCTCACACATCACACACCCTCATCCCCTTGCTCAAGAGGGGATAGTAACCACTTCCTGTCAGTGAAAAATCCTTAGTGACCTGAGCGGGGTTCAAACCCACGCCTTGCCGGTTGGCAGGCAGGGACAAGACGTTCACCATTGACCCATGGGAGCAGGGTGTGTGTTTTGTTGGATTAAAGAAACAGCTACTTTATATGCATGTATTATTTTTTTGTCAATTACATAAATTTTCTCAACAGGATATACATGCAGACATGAACAGTAAATAATCTGTAATTCAGTAAAAGTGTAATGATAAAAATATATATTTGTGCCGCACTTTTACATTTAAAAATTAGCGAATATTTATATTTCTTTATTCTCTCATATAGATCACAGTAGAAGAGCACTGGCAGTAACATGGATTTGGAAACAAGAAATACCCTGTAGTATGGAGTGCTTTTGTGTGTGCAACGATTTAGTGGAGAAAATTAAATGCAAAAACATAGGTAAATCTAAAGCTTCTTTACCACTAATGTATATATGCTGTTTAGTATTTAGCTACTTACTATAGGAATGATGAACATTAATGTTTCCTTGTCCCAATTTTTTCATGCCTCCATCTTTGCTCTTTAAATAACAACTGTACATGACATGTTCTGATATACACAAAAAACAAATCCCACACATACATCTTTATGAATATCTAGCACCTCACAATGCAAGTAACCTTTGTAGAACGAAATACTACGTGACATGATTTATAAAAATTTATAGAAATTACAGGTGCACTTTTATTGATTAATATTCAAGAAATTTAATTTTCCGTTATACATTGTGTTAGCGAAATTATTGACGACAAAACATAGTAAGTTGTCAGTAATTGTTGAAAATTTATACAATGTTGCTGGCTTCATTTACTACAAAATCTAAATACCAAAGCTTTTCAAAATTCCCTATTTATACACTTTTGACATCTAAGGTAGCTGTTGCATCCCATCCAGTGGAGAGAAAGTGATGTAGGTATTTGTAATACAATGATTGATGGACATACTGCATTAAGCAAAATTAAAACTAGTTTGCTTTTGATTCACCGGGCAAGAAGGCAGTCCTTGTTTATTAATCGAGTTTGTTGATAATGTAGTGTGGGTTAAACATTAAAAATGGATAATATAGACTCCAGGGTAACAAGAGTAGAGTCCAGATCATCTAATCTGTGCACACCAGATTTTACACAAAGAAGGGTTGTGGCCCGGTGGTGTAATGGTTAGCACGCTCAGCTCACAACTGAGATTTTCTGAGATCGAATCCCAGGTCGGGTGCAGACAAAATGGGTTTGTCTTCTTAAAGGCGGGTGCACACCGGGAGCAAAGCTACGCACGCGATGCCGCAGACGAACGCGCGCGATGCTTGCTACGCAAGTATTCACGCTGGAAGAGATGCCGCCAAGCTATGTTTTAAAAAAAGTGTCACGTCATTCAGTAACTGCAGCCATGGGAGACGGTACTGTGTGGTTTCTTGAGGAGGAAGATGAACTATTACTGCTAATTCTAGCACTGAATAATAAAAGACAAAGGAAATGGGTGAATGAAATGAATTTGGCAAGGGCGAAATATGGTAAATATCATCATCTTATGCAAATGTTAGAAGACGATGAAGAGCCTTGATCAAATGATGAATGTAATATTACTCTGTTAAGGATGAGGAATGTGGGATGCAACGCTACCACTGAGGCTTTTGAAGTGCGCAACAAATTCTTGGAGTACTTCACCTCAGAAGAAGGCAGTGTTCCCTGGCAGATGGATAGTCACTCGTCGCAACAGAGAGAGAGAGAGAGAGAGAGAGACGGAGGGGGGGGGGGGGGCAGGCGCACATCGTGTGCGGAGCGTAGCTTCGCTCACGGTATGCACCCGCCTTAAACGTTGTAGCCCTGGCTCACTTAGCAGTAAAATAGGTACGGGAGTAAACCCAGGATTTGTGACCTTGCAATCCTGGCAGGAGCGAAAGGCTGGAAATCCAATCCTATCCTATCCTATCCGTGCGTAAGAGAGAGAGAGAGAGAGAGAGAGAGAGAGAGAGAGAGAGAGAGAGAGAGAGAGAGAGAGAGAGAGAGAGAGAGAGAGAGAGAGAGAGAGAGAGAGAGAGAGAGAGGGGGGGGGCAGGCGCACATCGTGTGCGGAGCGTAGCTTCGCTCACGGTATGCACCCGCCTTAAACGTTGTAGCCCTGGCTCACTTAGCAGTAAAATAGGTACGGGAGTAAACCCAGGATTTGTGACCTTGCAATCCCGGCAGGAGCGAAAGGCTGGAAATCCAATCCTATCCTATCCTATCCGTGCGTGCGTGCGTGCGTGCGTGAGAGAGAGAGAGAGAGAGAGAGAGAGAGAGAGAGAGAGAGAGAGAGAGAGAGAGAGAGAGAGAGAGAGAGAGAGAGAGAGAGAGAGAGAGAGAGAGAGAGAGAGAGAGAGAGATGCAGCAACACCTGCAAGACATTAAATTATTTGTGTTAATATGAACAATTATCAATTAACAAAATAGTTTCTATTTATCAATAAATAAGTTTCCACATTTAAGGTATTTATTGATATAAATTAATCAAGGTTACAGGAGCAGGACGACATAGTAGACTAGTTGAATTAAGATAATCTGATTTAAAAGAAAATCCTGAGTTTCATTTAGTGGCTCACAGGAAACAACGACCTAATATGAAGATTAAAAAGCTGCCACACAGAGAATGAAATGAAAGGAATATTAAGATTTCAGAGTTAATTGTTGTAGCATATAGAAATGAGCATTTATTATAATTATCATTTATGACCCTCTGGGCCGGGTGCACTTCTCTTTTATGGGCTGTAGGGGCTCAGTAAGAGTGTAGGGGAATGTGTGCAGGCATGCCGATCTTGGCTCCCTCCCTCTAGAGCAGCGTTTCTCAACCGGGGTTCCCCGGAACCCTAAGGTTCCACGAAATACTTTGAATATACACAATTTTATAAACATTTTCCCATGAGAACACCGCTCTCGCTCTGTGTGGGGGTAGAGGGGGAATCTGATCTGTGCGACACATATCCTAGTGCACAGGGAGAGGAGTCAGGGTTACAAGTTGGGTGGAGTCAGGTTGATTGGGAATCTTATTAAATGTTGCTGGACTAGTTAATTTGGCTCCACTCCTACTCGCCTGGAGGTCAAGTGGGCTCAGAGACACGTGAACTATGATGAAAAAAAAAAGAGAAAATATGTAATTTATTAAAACATGTAATTTATTTTAAGGGTTTCGCAATGGTAAAAAGGTTGAGAAACGTTGCTATAGAGGGATAACACCCTGATATATACCGTAGACACTGGAGAAAGGTTTATATATATATATATATATATATATATATATATATATATATATATATATATATATATATATATATATATATATATATATATATATATCTGAGACTCACTGTGGTGAGTCTTGACTGTGGTTCATAAATATCCTGTGACATCGCAGGATGTTTAAGAACCACAATCAAGACTCACTACAGTCTCTCTCTGATCGCAAGGTCAAATCTGAGGATGAAATGAGGAATAATCAAGAACCGAGGATGAAAAATAAATTCCTAAAATTTGGACTCCAAAGTTTTAAGTGAAAAAATATATATATACTGGAAATAGAAAATGTCATGCTGTTTGCACTGTGCCTTTCTTGCTTGGAAACTACATGTTTTCTGAGCAGTGAAGCTGTCTGTATTTTCCTTCTACACAAATTTAATATGGCTAAAAAAAGGGGGTTAAATAATCCCCCTGAGCTAGGTTGCAATATACCACATAATTCTATGGTTCACGAGAACGTTACCAATCTCCCCAAGAAGCTGCTGTGAGTGTGATGAAGAGAAAAAGAAGAACTATACTTAGATAACTATTAATACTGTGGCCTTTGCTGTAAATGTCAATACACTTTTTTTGTGTTCACGTCCAGTTTTGGTTGTGACAGGTAAGAGCACCACCTTCTTTGCACAGCATCTCCTGCCTAGTGTAAACATAGGAGGAGGTGCATACTGCCAATTGTATTTACTAGATGTATCTATTATCTTTACAGACTCTGCACAGAGCAGGCCATGTTGCCAATTCTTTGTGACATATTTCTACATTAGGTATTTGATCTTGCCAGTTTCATGAGGTAGTAGATCTATTCACATCTATATCTCCACAACATACAGGTGAATGTCTACATCTTATCCTACTATGAGATCCACTGCTAACTCCAAAGTGGTTTGCAATATATCCAACCACTCGGTCTGAATGTCGTACTTTGAATTAATAGTCAAGATTATGAGGTAATGCTTCAGCATTCTAGTCTTGAATGCCCAGTAACAGTGATTTTTACTTTGTAATTACTTAGAAAAGTCCTTGCAAGCCATTTTCAGTCTTATGGATAATCAATAAGCAATAAGCAAAAAACAAAAGACATGGAGTAAACAGTTGACTAGGGAATGGATGTCATCTTTCACAATACAGTGTGTGAAAAGAAATTACATTCTTTTAGTGACGGAAGTTACACTTATTTTCATATTTACTGCTCAGATCTTATCCTTTTGATGCATGTTAGGAAATTCCTCCTTTAATCAAAATCCTATCTCTTGATCCACAGCCATGTTCACAAGCATTTTACGGATTCACTTGAATGTCAAAATAGCTTTCGATTAAAAATTACAACTTTCCAGATTCTACGGAGCTGCCTCTGATAAATGTCTTGTTTCTCGCCGAATACAACGGGGACACCGAAGGGGACAGAAGCAGCCAACATGATAACAAGCACTGCATGTTGCACATAATGCTGTAGAATCCAACTGGAATGGAAATATTGGTTCTCCTTCACTGCAGATTTCACATATAAAGCCTTGTCCAGCACATACCTGTAAAATAGTTCCAGGATATAAATGAGACGTGTCAAAGAGAAGTTCATTATTAAACATCAAATTATTACACCAATTTTTTTGGTGCCAACTATTATCATCGGCATAATTCTTAGAATAACTCTGAACATACTAACACCATTGTTGGTGATGAATGAAATTATACCTAAAACACACATTCTACTGTTTGAGAAGCTAGCTTAACTCCCTTTCAATACTAATTCTCCTTTAATCTTTTCAATTTCTTACCAAATCCATGTGTGTGACTTCATACTTCCAAAACACCTCACCTACATTACATTCAATCTCTTCCTCTCTGATACTCCATATTTCAGCCCCATAAAATGTGGGTGCCGTGGCTATTCTAGTTTAAAAAAGCTTCCAAGACATTCTGGTAAGCATTGATAAGATATGCTTACAGTATGTAAATGTGTAAGAGAGGCGGGAGTGGGGAAGACTGAGAAGCTTCACATAACCTTTTAATTGTTACCATAACAATCTTAATGGTTGTAGAAGATATTTAGCCTTAGATAATAAGGTCCCCGAGGATGTACCTTAAAATATATACAGTGACAAGCCAACACAATCTTTGCTCAAATTCATCTCTTGAAACAAGATAAATACAATACCTGACACTTTGCAATGTGGTTGATGCAAAGTTTGGTTATCTTCTTAACTTCTCCCACAAAAGAACCATTCTTTGCAGATATCAAATCTTCCAAAGAGTACGCATGGGGATCACTTGCCCAATGTTGAGGTTTATTGTCCATAAGTCTTTTTTCACTGAAAATAATATTTGTATTAAGTTACTCATTAATAAGTCCATTACATCACTTGAATGAGTATCAAACTGATTAAATCATTCAGGTGAATCAGACATAAATATGGCTACTGTCAGGAATATGAGTTTTTTTTTTTTTTTTTTACATTGCAAAACTGTGATCATTAATAAACTGTTATTATAAATTTGTGTTTTCACTGACATAATTGTTACAAAGGCACATATTGTAAGAAATTATCTAGATGACACACCATGCTACTGAAGGACAGGTGTACTAGTGTTGGTTTTACAGTTGATATGATTGAACATTGGATTTCTATGTAAACAAACCTTTGTATGAAAAGAAAATAATAAATAAATAAATAGAATACGTTGAGGTGTATGTATGTGCTGGAAATAAGTTATGATAAATTATATTTTATAGTGACTATGACTATGACTTACTTATTTGCTCTGTTACATGTATTGATGTATGGTAATGCATAGTAGAGCTGTAAGCGATATATACGGGTCTGCTGAAGCTGCCGACATTTCTTGTACAAGCTACAGTTAAGAGCACTCACATTAAACAGTGGATCACACTTCATGCTTTCAATTAACTCCAGGGAAAAGTTTGAAACGGGGTACCTGTGAAGAAAGTCGTGCATCAATTATTATTATTATATACATAAAAGTTATTACACAACAAAATGTTATATGATTAAATCAGTCATTTCAAAATATCACTAATCAGCTTTTGATGCTGATGTTAACATTAATATAAAGATCTTTGTTTGTTGATCAATCTATCTAGCTGAATGATCATTTATAGAGGATACATTATTTTTTACATTATTCGCAAAGAAGGAAGATGGAACCAAAGAAAAACCTTACTTGATGTATATTAAACGCTAGTTAAAGAAGAAAAAAATAGTATTCCATAACCTGGACAAAACTTACAAACCTTACAAAAAGGAAATTTGTTCATTCAACTATCATCTTGAAAAACATAATTGCATGTGTCTGCCTTCTTACCTAATAGTGACTCGCCAGGGTGCACAGTACTCAGCAGATCTTTTAGGTGTTTTTGGACTACTTAATTGCAAGCTTCCTTGAGTCTACCTCTAAAAACTCTTGTAACTACCTTCAGATCTGACTCTTCACCTATTCACTCCCTGCCTCCTCTCGACTCGCATTCTCTCCCTTGGTTCATCATGTGTTTCCACTTCTGTTGTTCAGTGATGCCTAACAGATTCAACTATCTAATAATATTTACCTCTGTTTGCCTTCATCTGTGAACATCATCCTCCAATACTGCTCAGGTTTTAACAGTATACAATATCTTCATACGGGTCAAATATAAATACAGTTTGGAGCTAAGAAAAAGTCATCTCAGTGTCAATATTGGCAAAAGTTTCCTCAATTGAAAATTTATTCTCCATCCTTCTTTAGTGTGATTCTAAAGGACTTGCCTGAAATCTAATTACAGTATATGAACTTAAAAAATATGTAAGTACTGCAGAGAAAATCTACACTATCATACAACTGGAACAAGTTTCTTTCTAAACATTTGTCAAATTTACTTACAATTTGAAGTCCCACTTCTGTATTACTTTAGCAGGAATGATGGCAGTCTGGTTGCTGTGGCATGTGGTGCAAAAATAGCGGCCTAGATAGTTGCAAAAGCGGAAGTGTCGGCTGAGGTGTTCTGATACTTTCATCCCACAGCCAGCACATCGCCAATCTTGTGTTTTCATCATTACAGATCTCCTGTTAGAATAAATACTGCTACAGACAACTCTTCATAATTACAAAGGCAATGATATACATCACTACAGATTCTATGGATGGATCACATACAGGCTGGTGGGTTGATCGACTGATTTGTTTTGACAGTGGTGAGATTCCAGCAGAGAAGTAAAAGTGTGAAAGCAGAGAATGTGTGCATAAAGTTACAGGTATAGATGTTTTGTCATGGCGTTCTCTGTACAGAATTTAGGAAGTTTTTACAGAAATGCAATAACAGATATAGATCACTATTAGAGCTAAAGTCTATGTCCTTAACACATTAAGCATGGCTGGAAGCACACCAGAATCTCTGCCACAACTGAGAAGAAAATTTTGTGCCAGTTAAGTGTGAGAGGAGAGTTGTGGAAAATTTCAATACCCTCTATGATTATGTGACAATATAAAACTAAAAGTGTGGGCTTAATGTCTGAAGTAGTTTAATGCGAACACAGGTCTTACTTTGTGTGAGTGAGGAGTGTGAGGATGAGCTGAGGTCGAGGTGGAGCCCAGTCAGATGTGCCCCGCAGCTGAGGCTGAGGCATCATGTTTGGTGCTGCACCACATCCATCTGGGCTGACTGTTATGCTGCTTGGTAGTGGCAGCAACTATTCCAATAGGAGAAAAATCAATATATTCATTAACTATTTTTAATTTTAGGTTTACTGTCTCCCTCCACTATTATTTTGCTCAACCAAAAGTTAATTTTACATTATCTAACTTAAGTGTGTAGTATCTTTGAAACATAAAATAATTGAATATATACAGCCAATAAAACAAAGAAATGCACTTCAGATGCTAAAAATCTCAATTACTTTTTAGAATGTTGAACACTTGAGAAATATGCTTAACTTAGAAGAAATATAATAAGACAACAAGCCATCACCTTTTGAGGAGCTTCTTCCTCAGACACCAACCATTCCAGCTCAGACGCTTTGGGGAGTCTTTGTTCATTGAAATTTTTCAACAAGCTGATGGCGACCTTTTCTGCTGATGTGAGGTCAAAAGATGCTTCTATATCTTTTGTTGATGATGTGGATAACTCAGTTGGTGTATCTGAAAATTTTGTTTAAATATTATATGTGGTGTGGCAGAAGTAATTTCTGGTATTTAGTGGCAGCTATCTACATAAAGGAAAAATGTGCATAAAATGTACAGTAGTGTACAATGAGTACGTATCAAACCATCAAAAAATAGTATTTATAACAAGATGAGAGTTCAAGGCCCCAACAGTGAAAAAAACAAACAATACAATTAATGGTATAAAATATGGTAAATTTATACTTTATGCCATTGTGCCACATCTGTACCCACCCACCCCCATCCCCCCCAGCAAGCTTGGGGGAGCCTGGGGAATCGGGGTTTTTTGGGGGGCAAGCATATGGGAGTGATATATGGCCTTTGAAAAATCTACGGGAATTTCCCTACATTGTGGGAAATTTCCCCAGATTTAACCTAAATTACCCTAACCAATCCTAACCGGGGGGGGCTGTGCCCCCCCTGGACCCCCCCCTGTGACACTGTTTCAACCTAACCTAACCTAACCAATCCTAACCGGGGGGACTGCGCCCCCCCTGGAACCCCCCGCTGACACTTGTAACCTAACCTAACCTATTTATTGGTTGAATTGCAAATTTACCAAGTATAATTTCATAACTCACAATACCTTAAACGAGAGCATGAAGTTCCTGGCTGTGGGGTTATCCTCTACTATTCCTCCAAGGAGCCATACAGTGGGGACACTGAACAGCTGCTGGTAGGACGCCGTGCTCCCTCAGAAAGTCGTACAACAAATCGTTTTTTGAATGAAATTTTGCGATTATTTGCCAATAATCCAATTCACAATCTTGACAACTAACATGAACGGTAGCCATGATACAACTGAGGAGAAAATTGTCTCCTGCCCTATCCTTCCAGGTGTGCCACGTCTACTAGTACATATAGCAGGCTGTGATTGGCGCAGCTGGTGGTGGCAATTAGTGGTGGCACGTCATTGGACAGAGGAAATATAGACAATATAATAACATCTGTACCAACGGGACCTAATCCCATGCTTGAAACCAAAGCCCTTGATAAAAACAATTGATAGTGTTTGTTTGTTTATTTTGACTTAGAGATACAGTCCAAAAGTGTTCCACATTCACGGACGTATTGCAGTGTTATTATTCATTTCCGACAGGTAGTGTAATCAGTGAAAATGTTGTCAACAGTAACAGCAACAAGCTGAGGGTAGCCATAACCTTCGACTGTTTAATGGCATAAAGTATAGTAATACCTAAAATATTTGCATTAAATTAAGTTCATATCCAACACTAATAATTCAATATCACAAAAAATAAACATAATTTTCTTCAAGAAAGGAAAACCAATGACTACGTACAGGCAAAACAACCATTTTCTTTATTATGAAAGAAAGTGATCATATGAAAAGGTTAGATTAAAGTCCGTATTTAAAAAATATTCATTAGAAAAATAATTATTCTTTTCAATGACATTTCATCCTCAAGTCCAGGGCCCGTATTCTACATACCGTCATAGCTCAGTCTGTCGTACATAGCGAAACAAAATGGCGCATTTCAGTCATAATACTGTCATAAACTCTTATGGTTGACTATAAACGCTTTTGATCGACCATAAAGTGGTGTCGGAAGCTAAGACAAGGTTCCCCCTGTTTTAGCGCTGCCTATGACCGTCATAAGTGTGTCAACATGGCCGCACCACAACAAGATCCTCTTTTATACTTATATATATATATATATATATATATATATATATATATATATATATATATATATATATATATATATTATATATATATATATATTATATATATATATATATATTATATATATATATTATATATATATATTATATATATATATATATATATATATATATATATATATATATATATATATATATATATATGTGTGTGTGTGTGTATGTATATGTGAATAAAACAACATTTGTGATGAGTAATTTGAACCCATATATACCCAACGCAAATTATTTATAATACATACAGCAACATTTATATATTTATTTGTTAGTTTAAGTTAGGTTGGTTAGGTTAGATTACTTTGATTATGTTAGTTATGCTAGTTATGTCAGGTTAGGTTAGATGTTCGTGAGTGAAACTGATGGAAGAGTGAAAATTTACCAAAATTAATTCAATGAAAGTTACTAGTTCCATTACGATGCTCTCGGAATTTCTGCAGCTTCGTCCTAGTCTTGGAGCTGATGGTGAACTACCTTTTCTTGACCTCTAAGGCCGTCCTCCCATAGTGGAACTAGGCATTCAGTTCGGCTGTTATAGTTGCCCAAATGTTGTTTCTTTTTGTTAGAAACACCATGCTTAAAATTGCTTTTAAGTGCATGGACTTCGTCCCTATACATTAATGCCAGCTGGAGAGAGTCATCCTCTCCCCAGTTGGCCTTCCTTTGCTGCTTGCCTTTGGGTTCTATGATGTCTGTCAGTAAAATAGGAATTAGTTTTGAGAAGATGCACTGCAACGTACTTCCTTTGAATAGTGCGTAAACAAAGTTTGTTTACACACTATTCAACGGGAGCACTTTAATTGCAGCGCATTTTCTCAAAACTACCGTATTTGACGGCATATAGGACGCACCTTTTTCCCAAAATTTTGGCAAAAAAAAATCGCCCTGCGTCTAATATGCAAAGTTGAGATCTTTTGTAGGCTAATCTTCTCCCTGACGCTCACTAACCTACCTTATGATCAGTACTTCTACCTACCCTAACTCCATGCATCATTATTTTATTGCTGGTACTATTATTATTATTACCAGTATTACTATAAAAACGAACTACTGGTATTGTAAAAATGAAAGCAATCTAACCTGTGAGACTGTGACACATGCCATCTGACGGTGATCATAACAAAACACACCAACACCCTCACCGTTATGGCAGCAGGAGGAAAAAGATCGAGCTACACAATCTCCTACAAACTACAAGTGGTAGATTATGCCAAGGAGCATGGTAATAGAGCAGCAGCAAGGGCTTTTGGGCCACCACCTGTGGAAAAAATTATACGTGTCTGGCGACAGCAAGAAGACCAACTGAAGAGCACGAGGAAAGGTAAACATAACCTTTGTTGCCCAGCCCCACATTGGCCAGAACTTGAGGTTGACATAAAAACGTGGGTGGTAAATGAGAGAAATTCAGGGAGAAGTGTTTCTACCAAAATAATAATTCATTGCTTGTCTGTACTGCCAACTATTTTACTGTGCCTAACTCCTCCAAAAGTCGTAGTATGAAGTCAAAACAATTTAAATCTAAGAAAATAATGCCAAGAACTTATTTCAATCCATATATTTAAAGTTGACAAATTGTGAGCATGCGTTCTAACAACAGAGGGTGAATGAGATATGACCGACGACCATAAGATTGACTGTCATAAATTTTGTTAGCTATGACCGTTAGTTATGGTCATCCATATAACTATGTAGAATACGGGCCCAGGGGTCTTAGGTGCAAAGAATGATACGAGATATCTAGTTACTTTTGATGATCTAGCTAACAATGGTGTTTGAGCCTTACCTTCCAAGTCTTCAGAATCTTCATCAAAGTCTTCTGTTTCAGAGATGAGATCTGATTCACTATTGTAATATGAGCTGGGCGGTGACTCAATAGCACTACAGTCAGTTGTGCCTGTAAGTAAAACAATAATACATGACATACTCATTTTGCTGAAAAGCAGACATGTAGTAATGTATCAAGATTCTAAATTATTTAATTAAACATAGAATTCCACGACTTGAATCCTACACCTTTATTTTTTCTATATCCAGGTCTCATTTGAACATGCTACTGTCGACATTATTATGCAATTCTGAAATGCTTTTTTTAGTTTCAATAACTACTGTCCTTCCTCTAATCACATTCCTTAATGATCTTACCGCTCAACTTCCCTGCAGTTCTCTCTTTGTCCATGCTTCTACATTGGAGCCAAAATATCTAAATTCATTCACTTCTACTGACTGTCCAACAAAAATAAATATATATAGTGAGGAAACTTCCAGCCACATGTATCATTCACCATGGTCTGGAGAATCACGCTCTGGACTCGTGATCGTCAGCCATCACCCTCCCCTCCCCGAAAGAGCTCAAAGCTCATAGAGACAACGGATCTATGGGTAAGGGTGAGACCTCCCACACATCACACACCTCAATTCCCTTGCCCAAGGGGGACAGTAACCACTCCCTGGCAGTGAAAAATCCTTAGTGATCTGAGCAGGATTTGAACCCACACCTTGATGGTTGCCAGGCGAAGGCATTAACCATTGACCCATGGGAGCGTGTGAGGGAGGTGAATACAGGATTAGTTGGTCATGATACAGAACCACTGCTTACATTGAACCAAAAAGGTTAACATTGAAGTGCCTGATGACACAAACAACATTTGCACTCTTCAATACCAAATATAACACCTGTCAATTCTGCTGCATGTTGAATGTCAAGTGGATCTACTTATTGTTAAAATAGTCCCCTATTGTTGAGGCATGTTTTTTGGCATGACTGAAAACAAGAAAATCAACAAAAATACAAAAATACAACAGCCATGAAAAACAAGATGATAATGAGATGGTAGACCACTAGAATGCGGGGAGTTGTGTTACAGAGAAAAACATTTACAACTCTGCCTGTTGGGATGGGTTAGCTTTGCATTGTGTTTACATGTTCCCTGTTCCTGCACACACGTCCCTTGCCACATTACACAAATGTAATATATCCTTCATTGGACATAACCACATTGGACACAAATCTACTTCCAAGGTTCCAATGTTTTCATAATTATTATCAATCCCTTGTAATGTAAAAAATCATTATGTACTAACTTTCAGGGTTAGGAGGTGAGCCACAAGCCCAGGTACTAGCTTCAGGGGTGAGCAGTGCAGCTGTTGAGGTGAGAGGCATTGATGACACAACGCTACTTGATAGTTTTTGTCTTCTTTTTTCTTGAATTTGAGCTTGAAGATTGCGTATTTCTTCATCACTATCTTCTGCTATTCCAGGACTTGAACTAAATTTTTGGTGCCATGCGTTGAACTGCATCTTAAATATCAAATGAAAACAAGGTATGTAGGTTAAGGTGTAAAATTAAGCAAGCAATGGAAGTCATTTATGATGTATCCAATTAGTTAATGAGCTAAATCTGAATCTATGAAGGTACTTATAGGTCCTTCTACAACTATGAGTAACATGAAAATGTACAAAAGTTACGAAATTTGTCAGGTTTTAATTGTACGGTACAACTTTTCTTTCCAGAAAACTGTACGCAAGTGCATACAAAATATATATTTAAAATGTTACTTTAATTTTCTAATCAAAGTTAAATATTTTTCAAGGTTATTGGAATATACACCCAAGAAGCAGAAAATTTACCTGTGTTAGAGCAGCAATTACAGCCTCAGAAATATTGAAGTGTGCATTTTCTTTGTCAAGTGCAGCATGTTGCTTGTGAAATTCTTTAGATGAAAGAAATTCAATCAGACTCTGGCCGGGCTGCGGCCGTGGAAAGAAGCCATTGTCAGCGGCAGGAGTTATGCTGTGGCCACCGTCCTCCATGAATCGTTTTCTTTCAGGAACAGGTATGCTTTTCGTGGAGGATCTTATTGTGTTTTCTATGTCTGGATCTGTGTTGGAATGAGTGAATTGCAACTTACTCACTATTTCTTGGGCTCCATCAGATCGTGAACGAGCATGAGTCTTCTTCTTCTTCATTCTGTTCTTACTTGATGCTGAATACTGTTTAATACTGTGAGTGGGCACACTAACAGCTAGACCATCTAGAGTGTCTCCACATGGACTAATGGGTACAGGTAATGATATCTGTGGAATGCCTTCAACACGCTTCTCAGAACTAGTACAAGTCATTGCTGGTGAGGAATCCAATTTTGTCAAATCTTGTGATGCCTTACATGTCCTGTGGCTACAGTCCTTAACACCATCACAAGACTTGCAATGCTTGTGAATGTCTGTCCCACATATTTCTTTCCTAACATGGTGGTCAGCATCATTATACAACACACCTCGACTATCAACCAATGACTTGACAGACAATGGTGAAAGCTGCTGGAATGGAGGTAGTCTTCTTCTCCTTCGTAAAGACTGTGGATGGACTTCTTTAGCTGTATCTTCACTATCCTGGTCACTGTCAGTAACAGTATGCACTAACTTGCCACTGCTGGAATGACGCCTAACTTGAGGAATCTTGAAGCCTTGAGATTCTCGTTGTCTGTGACTCTTCATATGAGAATGGTAAGAAGCCCCATCATTACCTTCTTGTACATAATGCACCTCTAACAGACTTGGAGATATACTATTATCTGGTACAATATTATCATCATTTCTACCAAAGAATTCATTTTGTACTTTCTTAGCCAGGAAAATTTCTTTTGGCCTTGCACCAGTAATGTTACTAATATTCCTATTATGAAGTCCATTGGACTCAGCGGGTAACTTACTACTTGAGGAATGGGATGAGCCGTCTGCCATAAGTATTGATGAGTGATTTACAGGACTTGTGGCTGCCCATTCACAACTGTCAGAACTGCCATCTGGACTTTCCCGAGACATAGGAATACCTTGAGTGTTTAAGTCGCAACAACCAAGTGAAATTTCAATATCTATATGCTCACTAATACTATGAGACTTTCTCTCTTCTTTATCACTGAAAAGACTAGATTCTGTGCCTTTCATTACACACACATTAGCATCTGACTCTTTAGACAAGTTGGGATGCTCCATGGTCCACAGTAACTATTCTAACACATTGGATATCACTTTTAATATTTGCTTTCAAGATCTCTCTTCAAGCTATTTCCACGTGTTCATCCTTTATTTGTGGTTATTATAGCACATGATTGAGACCTTCATATGTTTGACCTATGCCAAGGCCTTAGTTAGAGGGTTCTCACTTCTTCCATGATTGAGATGAGCTGCCGAGTCTGGAGGTAGCTTGAAGATGAAAACCTGGAGGAGAAACAAATTATGTTCCATTATTTATAAAGATGACTTCAGAAAATACGAACAAATCAAGTCTGCCCAGCATAGGATTAGAAAACAATGAATATGATAACTTTCCTGAAGGATGGCTGCGTGGATAGAGTAGGATGAAGGTTATAAGGGCAGAGGTAAGGCAAGTACAATGTTCATGTCTGAGTGTGGGAATGAAAGGAAAGAAAAGTGTGGGTATGATCCCCATCTGGTTTGAGAATTGTATCACTTCATCAACTGTTCAAAATACATTTTGCATTTTATTTTCATTTAATGGTCTTATTCCATTAACAACAGATTGCAATTAATTTAATTTGACTTAATTAATGTTTCTGGCACTCCATGGTGCTTTAGAGAAAAGGGAGATGAATAATTAGAGGGTCAGAGGTCTATTCAGGAATCATTATTAAACGTCACCTCAGCTAGTCAGACAAAATTAATAATCAAAGGAGACATTGGAACCAAGAGTTGATAAATCGGTTGTGTACCTGTATTATGCATAAAAAAAATACAGTACCATAAATTTGGCACACAAATTACATCTCTGTTCTAACAAAGGACGTCAATAATTTAATCTTGACCACTTTTGCCTTCACAACACACGTATAGTAACTCACCAAATAACACATAATGTACGATGAATCCACTCAAGGCCTCAGAAGCAGTAAAACAAAAAAGCTGCACGCCATGACAAACTTATCATTGTCTTCAGGTTGTAATGCCTCTTACTTCCCTGTCTGTGGAAAAGTAAGTGTCAAGGCAAATCTTAATGTAACCACAGTATATTTATCAGTGAGATATCAATGTTTGTCAAACTCATGATAACTATGATGCACCAGGGTTGGCACTGAAACCTCCCTCCCCCCCCAAAAAAAAAAAAATAAATAAATAAATCCACAAAAAAAAAACTCGGTCCAAGTAGGTTTATTATTATTATTATTTTTTTTATATATTTAACATGAAAGAGAAAATATATAAATTATATAAATAACATCAAACAGGGGTTTTCTTTTAATCTAGAGCTTAAGTTCATGGTCTCACTTACGTTCTAGTGTTTACTTTAATATAAAGGATAAGGAAAGAAGATTGATAGTATGTGTGTGTGTGTGTGTGTGTGTGTGTGTGTGTGTGTGTGTGTGTGTGCGCGCGGGCGCGAGACATACTGCATACATATATATATATATATATATATATATATATATATATATATATATATATATATATATATATATATATAAAACAATAAATTATAAATTTTTAAACAGAATATGTGAATCTACTTTGAAAAAAAGTATTTAAGAGCCGAAAGAGCTGTTTGGGAGCCGAAAGAACCAGTTATATTGAGTGAACGTCAACGAAAGAATCAGCTCCCTGAAAAGAGCCGGAATTTCCATCACTACTTCAGATAACACTTCAAACTTTTTATTTATAGTCATATAAAAAATATTCATAATGACAGTTGTAGAGTTTAATTAGATCTATCAGATGCTGCAATGTTATTTCCAATATCTCTAATAGTTTCAAGAAAATGAGGAGGAAAGTTATGTTTTGGAAAGTAGATACGGTCTAATTTTACTGCGGAATTATTAGCTATAGAACAAATATCTATCATGACAGTTGTTGCAATGATATTTCCAATATTTCTAATAGCTTTCGATAAATTGAAGAAGAAAGTCTTGTTTTGGGGAAAAAATAT
>JAXIVD010002385.1:60000-61082 GCA_036785275.1 Cancer borealis | reverse complement strand
ATGCACGTATCATATGATCATATAAAGATAGCCACCAAATAATAGGAGTCACCAGGTTTGAGAGTCAGCAGGTGCATACGATATATAGGAGTGCAGCAGGACAGTGATAAAACCAGGGATACAGGTTGTAGCCACGTGCCACGGAGGCTGTAGTGAGCGTGGCTGCCGGCGTCATGAAGGAGATACACATGGAGGCTGAAATCTGGTGAATGTCGTGCAGCGGCTTGTCTGGCTCTTCCATCGGGGCAAAAAAAGGTTTATCATCATCATTTATCGCTATAAGATCCTCCTGCCCCTACTACTTCAGACAGCGAGAGAGAGAGAGAGAGAGAGAGAGAGAGAGAGAGAGAGAGAGAGAGAGAGAGAGAGAGAGAGAGAGAGAGAGAGAGAGAGAGAGAGAGAGAGAGAGAGAGAGAGAGAGAGAGAGAGAGAGAGAGAGAGAGAGAGAGAGAGAGAGAGAGAGAGAGAGAGAGAGAGAGAGAGAGAGAGAGAGAGAGAGAGAGAGAGAGAGAGCAGCTGGAACAGCACTTAACAGAACAGGTTTGCCGGGACACAGACGTCGAGACAGTGTTAACAACCCACACTTTGCACCTAAAAAGCCATACTGTTGAAAAGCTTCGGAAATTACTATATGTCCCTTGTGAAGCCCTTCTCAGGATCTTAAATACTCCCTGTAACCACGGATTATCTACTGCATGAGCGAGTAACATAAGAGAACATTGGAAATCGGTTATAAAAGGTAGTCTGTTGCAAGACCTTGTATGAGCGAGAAGCCAGTGATGTCAGTATTATTTGTTCTCAAGCCATGAGATGCAATGTACTGGAAAGACAAGATCCTGAGGCGGTTCTGGTTTTAGTTAATTTTATTCTATTTTAATGATCCATCCTCTGTCTCGAGGTGGTGATGGTGGTGGCTTATGTAGTACAGTTCTCGTAAAATGAGTCGCTTAATTGACTGGACTGTAAGCAAACAAAATAGTGTGCATTCTGTTAACTTATTTGCTTCATTATTTGTTCATATGTTTATTGTGATTTTCAGCTTATGCGCAATTCATTTTATAATATTCAAATAATCAAATAAT
>JAXIVD010002385.1:0-55000 GCA_036785275.1 Cancer borealis | reverse complement strand
CATGACTCCGCCCATTGTCATATGTCAGAAATGAAAAGGAAGGTGCAAGGACACATCCTTGCTTTACTCCTTAATTAACAGGAATCAAGTCACCATCAAACATGACAGCACTCGCAGTTCCAAGGTGCATGCCAGTCGTCAGATCGGAAATCCGTGCATGAATAGTATGCAGTCTTAGAAAGTCCCACAGTGCCCCGCGATGCACCGACGTCTTGAAGTTTACATTGGCTATAAACATCCCCTGTCAAAACTGTGTGGCGTCTCACGAGGACATGTAGTATTATAATGGTACATGGTTCCAGAGGGCTCGGTTCTGTGGAATGACAACAGATATATATTAAGAACACGCATCAGAAGCATACACATTACTAAGGAATTTGCCCTGTATAATAAGTAGTGTAACACTGTGTACTATCACCAATATAAAGTCTGTTTCATAGTTACCAGAGGACCTGTTGGTTTACCACTAGAGTATCTGCTGGATTACATTCTACGAATAGTGACCTACGTGTAGGAAAGCAGAATAGATCAGAGCAAGGCTCTCTCCCCGCCCATCTCTCCCTCCGGCAACGAGTCGGCAGGAAATAGATAACAGATTGACGTTGGAGGAAGAAACTATACTATACAGTAATGCTGATTCATCCTTGGATGGGAATAACTTTATTTTCAGTAATAAAGTCCTGCCACTACACTTCTCATCTGAAAGATAAGAAAAACAGGTTAATTTAATAGAAGCTCACACCACGCAATTAATTGATTAGTTAATACAAACCTGTTTCTTTGAAATAGTTATCTAACCGGAAGCAATTGTGTCACATCTTTGTACCTTTAATTTCATCCGTTATATCTTGTTACTGAGTTTTTAATCAATCACAAATAGTTTTGTTGAATAGATTTAATTAAGTTTGTTTAGAATTTTAAAGATTTCAATCATATTTCCCCTAATTCTTCACTTGTGGAGAAAACAAACATGTTTAACTGTTTGAATCGCTCCTCTTATGATAAATTACGTTATATAGGAATGTATTTTGTCGCTCGTCTCTGTACCCTATCCAATAATTTTGGTCTTTAATGTCGTTTGGTAACCAGAATTGAATCACGTATTCTAAGTGTGGCCTCTCAATTGTTGTATAAAGTCTTTTCATTACTTCTGGCGATTTGTGATCAAAGTGTGTTTGTGTGTGTGCGTGGGGGGGGAGGTCTTCAAGAGAGGAGTACTTGTCTTGACTCTAGTAATGTTTAGAAACGCCACTTAGAAGACATTTTCATCTAAGTTTGATTTATAGTCCTGCTGGGCCATAAAACAAATTCGTTGTTTTGCTGGAATATTATTTAATGTGTTTTTTCACGAATTAGAACTGCCTGATTATGAAGACGAGGACAAATTGATTCTTAAGCTTATTACGCTATATTAAAAAAAAAAAATTTTCGTTTTCGTCATGTATTCAATGCCCATCAAGTGAATTATAAATCTATTTAATCTGATAGATAATGAGACAGACAGCATCACCCAAATATGTCTTGAGGGAAGAACTGTGGCAGCAGTTGGCTGTATGGCGCCTCGGGCTGAAGGTCGGCCACTGTTCAACCTGTCCGCCCGCCAGGCCAGAGGGAGCTGCGGCGGGCGGCAGGTGGGAGAAGCTACCATGGGAACTGATTATTGCCACTCGCTGGTCACGTATTCGCTAGATAATGATTGATCGTCGAGAGAAATACTGCATCACGTTGACCCTTTTTCTAATCAAATTAAAGATTCACACTTATACATAATTAATAAATAGATAAATAAATGTATAAGTATATAATAGATGAATAATAAGAATACAGATTAATATATAGTTAAATAGATGAATTAACTAATTAAACGAAGTAAACGATGACTGATGATAATGATACTGATGATGATATTAATGATTAAAGTAATAATAATAATGATAATGATAATGATAATAGTAATATTATTGATAGTATTATTAATAATAATAATAATAATAATAATAATAATAATAATAATAATAATAATAATAATAATAATAATCACAAATACACTGAAAACCTCAGCGTTTGTATGGAACGATCCTTCAATCTCTGTTCCGTGTTCCTTGTAGTGGTAGAGTTCATTAGAGTAACAGAACAGAAAGCAAAGAGAAAGACCAAACTAATAACCAGTATATGAATTAAATCATAAAATATTTTTAACTTAAATATCCGTCGCGCATTCTTCCCTTCCATCACACTGGCAGCTGTAGCGTCTGTCAGCATAGCATCAGCACAGCAAGGATTGTGGTGACGTAGGAGGCAGTCAGCAGTCAGTCTAGTGATGCTGAATGTATTGGACTGAAGCTTACAAACACAAGACTTAAGAATAATTTATTATCGAGACTGGCTGCGGGGTATGATGGCGCCATCACTGTTGGTGTGAGGTGAGGTGAGATGTGCATATCGACAAGTTTCTACTCTTCAGCCTCTATAAAGAATTTACAATCACAAGTAGTAGTACACTGGCTTTTAACTTTTATTAGTTGCACAGTGTGATTGAGTTTTAGTAAGCCAGTGTATGATGGTGACGTGTGGCATCTGTGTCTTGGCACACTGTCTGCGCGTGCGTCCAAGGTTAACCAGGCAGGTGCTGCCGGACCATCAGTACCCAATTATTGTCCCACCGGCTCGCCGGAGCACTGATAACTGTCTTGCCGCGGGTGAGATGCCGGAGAAAAAAAATCGGTAAATGTTTTCAAGGTGTGTCAGTAGCCCTCACTAAATAAAAATAGAAAATAGATATAAAATGCTCTCCTCACAGTATATAAAGTTCTTAGGAAACAAGAACTAAAGAAGGAGGAAAGTAGCATAAGTGTCTGGCTCGGTTGGGATGCTATGCCCAACGGTGGTGAGGCTGCCGGTAATGGCAGTGTTCAGGTTCTAGAGTTAGTAGTTTCTAGGATCATTATGCCTTTAATTCCAAAATGTGTCGCACGATGCTGTTGGTGAGGTCGATTAAGAGCCAAATATGGTTGATTACTCCCTTATCGAGGCGGCCTTAAAGACTACTGAGGAAGACTAGCCGCTGAAGGAAGCACATCGATTTGAACCCCTTGAGCTGTTCATCTGCTGCAAGTGATTTCTTTACATCATGGAGAAATACACAGCTGATTCGTCTAGTCATGTTTTCAAATAAAAAAATATCATCGATTTTCTGTCACTTGTACGTTTTTTTAATAAAATTGCGTGGCTATCACCTCAATATGCAATCTGGACACAAACCAGCAGTAAGCAGTTTGTAAACATATCCATTTCATACGTTAAGGAGTAATGAACGCTCACTGTCCTCGCCAGACCCAATGGTGAGGCGGCGGGCACCAAGGTCCAGATGAATGGTGTAACCTGACTTCAAGATGCCACCCAGTTTTTATGTTCATTTAACGCCCCAAAGACACACTTAACTCCCTTGTATCCAAATATTTAAAGATGTATTGGTATGTAAAGGTCGACGCTGTATAGTAAATCCCTTTTTAGAAATCTTAAGTGAGGGGTTGCCACGGCATTATACTTGATAATAGGAAGGGCAGAAGCAAGTGTTACGGGCCCAGAGCTGTTTGTTCCTCTTAATGCTGCGTTACATAAAAAAAAATTCGACAATGTAGTATTTTCATGAGCTTGATGAAGACGATAATTACATTTACCTTAAGACTTTGTTAGGTAGAGCAGAGGTGACTTAATTTAACTAATCGTCTAGTCATGCTTTTTTCAGTGTGGAGGATCGTATATTTTGGGATTTAATTTTAGTAGCAAATTTTCCTTTTCTTATTTTCCATCAGTGAAAACGTACTTTTATCTTCCTACAAATATTTTTGTGGTTGTTTTGTGGATTGAACTATATACTTCGTTCCATCTAAGGAGATTTGAAGAGCACCTAGAATGTAGGTTCACCAGATTATGAGCCCCACTCTAATCCAAACCAGAAAGACAATGGAATGTGTATGTGTGTGTGTGTGTGTGTGTGTGTGTGTGTGTGTGTGTGTGTGTGTGTGTGTGTGTGTGTGTGTGTGTGTGTGTGTGTGTGTGTGTGTGTGTGTGTGTGTGTGTGTGTGTGTGATAAAAAAAAATTATACGAAATATAGTAAAAAGACTTAATTAAACACGAGTATTACAAAAATGCCTCGGGACTGGGTAGATGAAGAGGATAACAAATGAGGTGAGGTGGGATGGGGTAGTTAATGAGAATGTGGCATGTGTGAAAAATTGTAAAAGCTGCGTTAAATATCTGTTAGAGCCGCTTTCAGGTATGTGTAATTTTAAGTTTTAAAAAATAATGGATGATATTAAGGAGAAAGAGACGAAGCATTTGGCAGGGAGTTGGGAGAGGGCGTAGCGTGGGAACGTGCAAGCAGGAGTCTGGCCAGTTGTAAGCAATCGTTCGCCACCTGTGCCACGTCTTCATCTGCTCACCCTGGGGGCCTAATCAGATGCGCTTAGAGTTACAACCGAGGCTGAGCTGTTCTGACAGGTATGAGGCGCCCTTGAAGAAGACCACCTCTCCAGCAACTGCATATTAGGTCTAGAAGCACAAAAGTTAAACGAGAACAGGAAGTCTCTTACTTCCGCCATCAAAGTTAACCATGTCTCAATATTGCCAGCGCCGCCTTAAGTCCCTTTTCTAGCTATCATTGTTCATTATTTGTGGTTAAATACAATTTTAATTTGTTTATTTTTTTGTAGACAACGTAATGACAGGTTGCAGTGGTCATCGCTACGAATAGATTGTTACAATTATTACCACGCGCAGATCAAAGGCTCCTCACCTCTCAGTAATATAAGGTAAAAATCAACGAATCAGAACGAATCGATCATGACTTGTTCTTTTTTATCTCGATGTGTCTGGTGTTGTTTTCTTCCAAGACTCCTTCTTGCCGGTCCTCTGATTCACGCCTTCGCTCGATCTTGTCCTGATGAGGAAAATTCCATTGAAAAGCTCTGTTCTAGCTAAGAATCTGTAGGCCGTTGTTCGAGTCAAGAGTCGAGGCATTCACGCAAATCCCACTCAGCTCTTTATCTTCACATGCTATACAGTCAATAAACGGACACCTGGTAAGGCTTAGGGAAAGTAACTGTAGTAATTGGCTCGTCACAATCGGTTAGGTGATTCTGGATAAAAGACTGAAAGCTTTAAACGACACCCACGCCTCGGATCCCCTTCTCTGTAAAAGGCTATAAAAAAACATGAAGAAAATAAAGCGTAACCATGATGTATGTGTATGTGTGTGTGTGTGTGTGTGTGTGTGTGTGTGTGTGTGTGTGTGTGTGTGTGTGTGTGTGTGTGTGTGTGTGTGTGTGTGTGTGTGTTCCTCCCATCGTCTTATCGACAGTTGTCATAATGATAGTGAAGTGTTAAGATGCGTCATGGTATTCACATCTCTAACAGATTACAGTATCAGATGAGTCTATAATTATCTTCGTTTTATTAAGACGTCACTTCGTATGTTATAGAGAACTCCAATCATGAACGGAAGTCGTAACCTTTAACCTTTTCCTCATACCTGCAGGGGAACACAGAGGATGGATAGCCTTAATATGTCTTAGGTAAGTTAATGTTAAACACTTTGTTAACCTTGATGAAGTGGAATGTTTATTCCGAAATCTGCACAAAATAATCTGCAAATTATAGAATGCACTTATTGTTGCTGCTGCTGCACGAATCAACTATAGGCATACCAAGTGGACAGGGTTTATGCTTGAGACATTTTTATATAACATACGTGACCGATTCAAAATTATATATATGTCTATCTGCTTATCTAGCTGTCAGTCAAGCTTAACGAAGATTAAGGGGTGAATGTCGCTCGCTGCTACATCGTTTCATAACTGACCTTCGTAGCTGACAACCAAGTCAGGCTTCCATCTAATCATCCATCCACCCGAATGTGGCTAAACCATCAATGTGTATGTATAACGACACCAATGGAAGATAATGATGGCATTCTGATTACTACACAGGCGAGGAGAGGGCGTGGGAACACTAACACGCTATATGTTCAAAAACCAAGGCGATGGAGGTGAACAACGAGGTTAAGTAGACAATGTAGCGTGTGTCTCCCTCCCTCACCCATCTTACGTCACTATTATGTCAGTCAAAGGTGAGGCAGGTGCGTGTTGGGCTCACTTTTGGAAGAAGCATAAGGAGTAGGTGTGACATCTCAATATATACACAAATACTTAAAAGACATTGGAGTAGTAGAAACAAGAAACAAAAAAGAAATAATAAGATGGAAAGACTTAAAACATATTCATAAGTTATTTTGATTGTAGTCTTTTTAAGTATAACAGTAATTGGAATGAACAAGCATCACTAAAGTGTAGTTTATTGTGATAAACATTACCAAGGGTTGGGCAGATAGATGGTTACACTTTGTATCAGTTTGATAACATTTAACGCAATTCGTGCTGTTTAATCATGAAAGATGCATGACGAAACGGTCTGGAAGGTAAAGAAATTCTGGACAAGTAAGGAATTATACGACGCTTCTTACAAAAGATTTTCCTCTATAAAGATTCACATGTAGACTAAACCTGACAAGCAACTGTGGCAGGGGCTCAGGCCGTGTGGTGAGTCCGGCAGCTGCGCCGTCGTCTGTCAAACGAACAAAGAGATTGACTAAGAAAGGAAACCAAGGAAAGCCATCCTCACTGCAAGACTGGAGGCCCAGCAGATGGCTGATGAAATGCGGTTGTTTGAGTGCGGCACCATGTCTCGGGGTGGGCGTCTACGCAGCGAACATAAAGATGATGCAGATAATCTGGCATTTCAAAGCTTGTTCCAGAATCGCACTTTTAATGACCATTTGCTTAGCCTCGGGAAAAGCTCCCTCTAGTACCAGAGAAAAACCACTCCGGTATCTACTGCAATAACCCGGGGGACACGTTTCACATCAAAGACCCAAGATAAAAAAGTGGTTAACTGCTACACACTGATTAAGACCCTGCATGAAGCATGACGGCCGCTCAAAGACGCGGCGGGAACACGTCCAACGAAAACACCCTCGTCCTTTATGGTAGAAAGAAATATATGAATTCTTGAAAGGAAGATTAGAGATGAACAACTTAATTTACCATCTTAGAACCATTACACAATAGCAAATACTAATTAAGTGTTTTCAGGAATAGTTTGCGTAGCGAGTTTAAGGTCATTATAACAAAGACATTTGAAACTTAGTTGGGGAGAAGTGACCGTTTTGGCAAGGTGTGTGTGTGTGTGTGTGTGTGTGTGTGTGTGTGTGTGTGTGTGTGTGTGTGTGTGTGTGTGTGTGCTCGTATCAAATAATTGTAGCCTTTTCTTTAATTGGATTTTCTTACATCATTAAGACTGTGTTGTATGGAAAGCATCCAGATCGTAATAATTTGACATAATTATTAATCGCTGAAACTGCAAGGTAGGTGACGAGCTGCTTCAGTAGGTATGTAGTGAAGCGGCAATGGGGGGGGGGGGAGAGAGAGAGAGAGAGAGAGAGAGAGAGAGAGAGAGAGAGAGAGAGAGAGAGAGAGAGAGAGAGAGAGAGAGAGAGAGAGAGAGAGAGAGAGAGAATTGGTAGCCTGGCACCCCGTTTCAAAGAGGAATGCTGCCACAATCAGAGTCTAATAAGATCTTGACCACAATATGCATTAACTTTGGCCGCACCGATAAACAGATCATGGCGGAGGGAAAAAAATATATATAAAAAGTATGGTCTAATTTCATATATGTTCTTCCTTACAATTGCCCTTGAGAGAACCACGTTTGTCATTCCCATTGTTATTATCTCTCTCTCTCTCTCTCTCTCTCTCTCTCTCTCTCTCTCTCTCTCTCTCTCTCTCTCTCTCTCTCTCTCTCTCTCTCTCTCTCTCTCTCTCTCTCTCTGTGGTGGCAGTGGTGCGCGCCTACATGCAACAAGCTCATCAGCAGCACATTGAGGTTCAAGGTCGAATGTTGCTGGTTACAAGGAAGAGACGTGACCAGATTACAAATAACAGGTAGACAATTAAGTAAACAAATCTAAAAAGATAGCAATCTATGTCAAGGAGAGAGAAACAAAAGTTCGCCGAGAGAGAGAGAGAGAGAGAGAGAGAGAGAGAGAGAGAGAGAGAGAGAGAGAGAGAGAGAGAGAGAGAGAGAGAGAGAGAGAGAGAGAGAGAGAGAGAGAGAGAGAGAGATAATATATATATATATATATATATATATATATATATATATATATATATATATAATATATATATATATATATATATATATATATATATATATATATATATATATATATATATATATATACATATATATATATATATATATATATATATATATATATATATATATATATATATATATCATGAATATCATACTAATCCTTTCATTTTATAGTTTTCTGTGGAAAACTAGAACAAACTAATATAAGGGCAACTATTGCAAAATACGTTTGCATCATCTCTATGAGCATTCATTTCGGGAGGTTTGGTTGATTGGCATCGCATGTACTATATATATGTAAGAAAGCAAGATATGATAGGCTTCAATAAAACGAGTTCGATGTTTATTTGGCTAAGCCGCTAAGGGATGGATGATTCTGGCGGGAAAACTGGAGACTGGAGATATATATGATGCTGAGACCAGGGGTAGGCCAAGCTTGGAAGGTTCTATATTGAGTATGGCATGTATGTGATGCTGAAAATGTCCTTACAAAAGCTGGACATAAAAGTGGTGTGTATAGAGTGGTTATAGCAGGGGCTGTTTGCATGAATTGTTGATGGGAATAGTATAGTAGTGGAGGGTTCTTGGTTAGCGTTACGGTCAGTGAAAGTATAATAAAAAGGATAGAAGAAGATAGAAGAAAGACTAAACAATAGGTGGCAATGATATTTTGCATTTGATACCGTAGTTAAAGCTGGTTAACTATTCTATTCTTTCTATTTCACTTGTAATACAGAACATCATAAATTCAGAATACTCTTTTCTTTCGTTTTAGGCATTTAAAAGTTATTCCCAGGAATAACTTTTATAAATAGTGTAACAATGAACATTTATATTGATATTCATGTTCTTAAATTGTTCAATGAAACAAAATAATGTGTTTGATGAGCAACTACATTTGTTACCTTTAAAAGCTTGACATTTCTAGAAAATAACTAAGATTTCCACCATATGATGACACCACCGCTGACGCTTAGAACTCTATTATCATTCTTTTGTTTTGTTTCCATCCACAGTAATCAGTAAATCATCAGTTGTCACGAGACAGGTGTGAGGTGGAGAAGTGTAGTTGTTGGGCGTGATAACCGGCAGCTATATTTTGCTGTCATTTAACCACGTAACCTAACACGACGATGGACGACACCCAATGGATCTAACACGCAGCCAACATAACGCCATTGAAGTCTGCGAACAGTGATGGTGAAGTGTGTGTTGCCTGCGTCACTCCTGTCCCCGTTCGTCCTAGTGGTACAAGTAAGTGTTTAATTTCTTGAGGTTCACGTGATGTACATTAATTGCCAGACATTACCTACCCTGCAACAGCTTATATCTCGTGTGTATGGGTAGGAATGTAATGACGGGACAATCTACCACTTAACCAAATTCTACTTAGACCTTAGGTGATTATTATAGCCTGACTGGTTACACTGTTTACGTTTTTTCTCTTTTTTAATGGTAATTGTAGTTTATCAAGTCTTTCCTCTTACTCAAGACTCGTCTGGTTTTGGCTTTCTTGTGGCTGCACTTTGTACCCTGTCGATCTTTCCAATTTAAAAAAAAAAATTTATTTTTTTATTTAAGGTTGGGTTCCATACGGCTACTGTATACTCAAGTGTTGCTAATATGAAGGATGTAATTATCTTTTATACCATTTCCTCAGTGATGTATTTAAAGGTGGTGGCTACGAAAAAAAATGGCGTCTGTCCCTCGTCCAACCACAGACTTTTAGTCTTTGATAACATTTGATAGCATATATATTATCATAACATAACTTAAATTAACCAAACCTTAACCTACAATGACAAATAACGTTCTTGTTCAAACCAAACTAAACTTTACCTTAATTTCGAAGAGAAGATCTCGTAGAAAGCAAATTGAATATCTCACAAAATAGGAATTTGCAACGAAAATTTAATTAAAAAAACCTTCTCAGAATGCATCAGGTAATGTTTTAATATAACTCTGAATTCTCTAGCGTATTCTGGAGATATAAAATGATACCCTAAAGGCTACTCCCATGTTTGCTTAGAGCTGATACATTTTCGTATTCTCATTTTACTGACCATAGTGATGCCTCTTCTCAGTTTTGTTTGTCTCAAATTGGTTATATCTGTTTTTAAACATGTTAACTATGGTACTTTTTTACTACATTTTCTGTGAGACTTCCATTTGTCCACAATTCTTGAACAAACTGAAAAACTTGTTCCTCTTGGTGGTCCTGTGGCGTGTTTTTAACAGTTTCATGCTATGTCTCTAGGTGTTGACTTTAGGAAATTCCCACCTCCGATCTTATCGAACCCTTTCATAATTTCAAGAGTCTCAATCTTGTCGCCTCTAACTCTACGTTCTTCAAGTGTCGTGAGGCCTAGCTGAGTCAGTCTATGTTCATATGTAAGACCAGACAGCTCAGGGACTATTTTGGTGACTCTTTGTTGGACTTGTTCAAGTTGCCTTGTGTCACCTTTGGTGCATTGAGTCCAAGCCTGGATACAGTACGAAAGGCAAGGCCTAACCAACAACAGCAGATTGAGTAGCATATCATGATCTAATCAGGTCATGGTTTTCTTTAACAGCTCTACCATTGAATTTGCACCAGCTGCTGCTTTGGTGGCTTGTCTTGAGGGCTTTAAGTTGTTGGTAATGAAAACCCCAAGGTCCTTTTCCTCTGGTGTTTCCTTCAGTGGTGTTGTGCCTAGATGGTATTCATAGCCTGGGTTATTTCTACCAATATGCATCCCTCTGTATCATTAGCTGTTAGCGCCAGTAGGCTTATGGAGGCACAGATGGACTTGCCTCGCCTTAAATGTCTACGTTCTCCCTTGAATATGTTGAGAACGTGCGAGGCTAACTGCTACTGCTACTGTTGCCAATGTTATACTGCGTATAATATTGTAAGTCCTGTCTGAGGACAGTATGGCAGCATTTGGGTAGTCTTTGGCCACTCGGCGGTGATATCAAAGAATGAAAAGTGGTCAGCGAATAACGGGGATTTGAACCCAGGACCCTAAGCTCGCATACCTGAGCTGCTCACATTTCACAGCTTTTAGCATTGTGTTGGCCTTCATATAGTCATCTTTGTAAAAACACCTGAGGTTCTGTTGGATTGCCGATAGACTTCTACCTACCATTAAACTAAATGTAAGAACACTGTTTCCAATAGAGGCTACGTATCTAAAGTTATTTGTATCCACTTCATCCTTGGTAAAGATAAGATCCAACAGGGATGGAGTATTGCTTCTTCTTGCTCGAGTGAACTCCTGAACATGTTGGTGGAGAAAAGCATCTTGACTACCATCATACAACTTACTTTGCTCACTTTCTATTCCACCATCTACATAATGATCCTTCCAGTTTATTTGCTTAAAATTATAGTCACCACATATTAGTACTTGATCCACACGACTATTTGCTATTGGTGGTAAAGTCTGCCTGATGCTTTCATTGTAGTCACCAGATGCATTTGGTGATCTGTAGGTGCAACACATAAGTACTTTGCTTTGTTGAGTGCAATCGCACTCAATGTAATCATTTCATTGCATTTCCATGCATATCAATATATTCTGATGAAGTAATGTCCTTCCTAACAAGTATGGCCACAACACCACCACCTTCCCTGTTGACAACCCTTATCCGCAGAGATATACAGTAATTAATAAATTTGAGAGCATCAATTTTGAAGATTTTAATCTTTGGACCTTGATTCGGACAAAGATTCAAATCTTCAAGTCGCTGGTGATCCCTGTCTTACTGTATGGCTGTGAGACATGGACACTGAACATCGATCTGAAGTGGCAAATTGATGTCTTTGGTAATAAATGCCTTAGCAGAATCATGGGGTATTGCTAGAATGACTTCGTGTCATATCAGCGACTGCTCCGTGAAACTGAATCAAGGTCTATTACCAGCATAGTCCGCCAACGTCAACTTCGGCTGTATGGGCATGTGGCACATTACCCAGAAGCTGATCCTGCTTGTCAGGTTGTCTCTGAAAGGAATAATCCGGGGAGGAGGAGGCCAAGGGGGCACCCATAAAGTTCATGGCTGGGTTAAGTCGATGCTTCCTGTTGGAAATTACTAGGTAAGGGAAGGGTGCTGCATGGAACTTTCATGGGGTGATCGCCAGGGTTAGCAAGGTGATGTGTCCCTCGGCATATGCCCCCAATGATTGATTGATCTTTAATTCGGCAGCCACTGCCGAACCACAGAAAATGCCGGGTAACAGAAATCACCCCTTAAAAAAAGACTATGTAAACATAGTCTTGCCAGCTCATTCCACATACATATTACTGTGTTATCAAAGGTAGAACAAAGCTTAAAACAGAAAATAAAACAATCATTAATGCTTCCAACCAAGGTTTTTAATGTTTCATGTAATAAAAGGCTAAAAAGCCTTAAAACAAAAAAATTATACTTATTGTACTGTAGTAGGCCTACAGGGAACCTGTAGCTTAAACAGGAAATAATACTGTACGTAATGTACAATGATCACTGCTTCCAAACTAAGTTTTTATTGTTTCATACAATATAAAACCACAAACCTGCTTTTGTTCCTTTAAGTCATACACAGTGGATGATCCGATGCCATAATACTCACACAAAGTATTTACAGATGTTCCTTTCTCTAATTTCTTCAGTTCTTTACCTTTTCAAGTATAGATAAAGATTTGTACTTATACTGCTTACCTCTAGCACCATCATATGCATCTCCTATTCTCTTAGCTGCATCCTCAATGGGTAAATATGCAGCTATATATGATATATACGTAGTGGTGCAGTGGTTAGCACGTCCGACTATGAATCCGCTGGCCTGAGTTCAATCCCGGGTGAGGGCAGTCGACGCACAGCTCACCCTGCTGTTCATCCTCTCAAAACAGGTTGGTTGATAAATGGGTACCTTGGGAAGCCTAGGGAAGGCAAACTGTGGCCTTGTGTCCCAAGGTAATGGAATACTTTCCACTACAGGCTCAAAGGCATATGTTATTCACCATGGTCTGGAGGAGCACGCACTGATTGTCAGCCATTACCCTACCCGAAGGAGCTCAAAGAGACATGTGGTGTAACATCACATGTTGCAGCTACACACAGCTACAAGCTTGTCTCAGCCCTGCTGAGGATTTTAACCATCAGCTTACAACTTCTTGGTCGTAAGCACGGTGAACTTACCACTACACCAGTGATAATATAGACAAATATATATTCAAATTCTTTTAAAGTTTTATTTAATTACCAGTACAAGACTTTATGGAAACAAATTTACATCAGAAACTAAGTAACTTGTCAGAAATGAGACCTACACCCAATAAGCTACAGATGAATATTCATTGTTCAACTCTGGCTACAGCTCAATCCTTTAAGAAGTGAGCTTACTGAGCATACTGGTATGTAACAGTGAAGAGGTACACATTCTGCTGTTACATGGTTCAAGTACTTAATGCATACTTTTATTAAGAATTAGAACATGCAGTGTCAGTGTTCTTATATATAATTTTTTTTTTTTATGAATTCTGACAATTTCATTTTAACTAATTCATTTACAACTATGCTGGTGGGCTGCATTTCACCTAGGAAAAAAAATCTGACACCAGGCAAGTATTGGGTGAATTCAGAATCAATATATATCACAGAACAAAACACAATACTAAATTTCAAAAAGCCTTGGATTGTTGGTCACATTTTAGAGACGGAAAGATATGCAGGAATAGCAAATAAGAAAATTGTCTCAGAAGAATATCTTTTGCATGACTCACTACAATCTTAAATGACTTAATAGAGAATAAAATTTATAACATGATCAACAGCTATATACATGATGTGGATGTTTTAAATTTTTCTTCTTATGAGTAATATACAGCGTCATATGTACAAGAACTTTCCTGATGCTTGGCTCTTACCATCTCTTAAGAAGAGGTTCTGAGCACCTTCTGGCAAGGTATCAAAAGTCTGATGCATGGCTCAGCACAAACCAAGAAGCAGTTGCTATAATTATGTTTAAGTATATAAACTATCTATATTGAAAAAAATCTAAATATTTATTTTCTGCTCCTTGGTCTGCATGAACACAATAGTATGTAGTAAATCTACTCTTATAGTTTTATTTTCACTAAACTACAGATGATGAATAAAATACATTGCCTGAAAAATAGACTGCCAAGAGAGCATGGACTGGCTAATTACATACTTTAAATCATCCTAGCATTACCATTCTGCTTTAAAAAAAATACAGCTCCTCATCTTGTCAAGAATACAATTACAAGAACATTAGTTTTCACATTGTTCTAACGCTAAATAAATACTGATAATTTGCCATACTGCAGAAGGAAGTAATTATTTACTTTACTGATGTTCATAAAATTTACCTAAGCACTTGTAGTAGAAGGAATGAAATTAACAAAATTATACCTAGATTTAAAATGCAATTTTACCTGCATTTTTTCTTTTTCCTTGATATCTTACTATTAGTGAAACTAAGCCAACAGGGCTTTATTAGTTCTTTGAACATCTCTTATCATATAGCTATTTGCTTGCATGTGCTTAGGGTGCAATTCTAGACAGGTTTGGAATTTCCAATTAAAAGTGTACCAAAATACATACTAATATCTATTTATAGATATCTAACTACCTTCTGCATCTGCATCACTATAAAATTCCTATATACGCATGAATACAAATTCCGTTAATTACAGAAAATATGGTAGTTGCTATTGGATGTCTGGTATATAATACTTTTGGACTTTGAGACTTTTTTGTTGGCAGTAATTTATAAATTTATCCTTAAACTTATTATCTCATATACAATGTAATTCATTATATTATTGTGCCACTCTGCCAAGCATAGAATCTCTAGAGAGGCTTATTATTATTATTTTTTTTTTTTAAATAAACAGCTCATTATGAGGATGGGGTCAAACATCATGCAAAACACTCTCAGGAGTAAATATTATCTACATTGTATCGGAGATTAATCAAGAATGAGAGCATCTCTAGGCTCAAAGAGTAAATTAGGTAAAGAAAATAAGCTTATACTCTGAGTCTAGAGACGCTTACTCTAGAAGCTGGGATATTTCTAAATTATCACTATTATAAATCATTATATATGGGCCTAAGCCTGGTCACACATCCAGCAATGTACTTGGCCCATTTTAATGTATCTCTGTTCTCCAGCAAGAAAAATAGATATTTAGAAAGGGAAGATTGAATCAAGCATTGCAGAATGATAAGAACTTCCCTTCTCTATGTTCGATAAAAAGCATGATGCCTATCTAATATCCATCTAGTAGAAAATGGTAGGTAGGTCACTAGTTGATGGCTTATAGGGACTAGATATAATGTCTTGGTAAGCCATAAACTATAACAAACCAGGACACTGTGGTGCTGGGAGGACCTGCCTCAACTGTGAACCACAACACACTGCACACATGGTGCCAGAGGGTGGCCCCTCCACCACCCTGGACTGTTTTGTACCGTAGCATTAACAGTATCTTGTCTCTTCTCTCTCAGCCTTGCTCAGTAGTGTGCATGGAAGGTCACACTCACTGACACCCCTGAATGGCTGAAGTAATATCAGGTAACTAAATTTTTCTATTCACACACACGCACGATCGTGCACACACACGCATGAACGTGCACACACACACACACACAAAAATAATAAATAAATAAATGAAACAAATAAAAAACGCACACATACATGAACGCACATACACACACGCGCACACACACACCTTGTATGATAACTTCTCATATATATCCTACAGAACTTGCTCACTGAAAGCACAATAGCTCAAGCTATTATTTTTTTTTCTAAGCATATAAGAAATTCATGTCAAAATATAAGGGAAAAACCTTCTATCTATTCTGATGACACTGAATATCAAGTATATCAATTTTAAAAATAGTTACCATCTGACAACTGTAATTATATATAAACACTTTAAATACATTTTCAAACAAATATTAAGGCCAAAGGAATATTATGGAAGAACTTATCTTCAATAACATTATGCATCATTATTGCCATATAAGCCTTCCAGTTTTATGCACTAGTCTTGCTATCTTGAAGCATGGGAATAATTTGTACAATGCTTGAAAATAGTGAAGATTAAAATAATTCTCTACTGTCTTTCATAGCATCCCCCATGCCCACCCTGACACGTAATTGATCCAAATCACAAAATCTTTCTGGATGTTGGTCAAGCATTTTCATGAGCTCACTCACTTAAATTCTACCAAAGTGTAATCAGCCCATTAACTTGCATAACGCTTGCAGTTTGTGACTGGCATAACTTATCACACAAAAGCTCCCCTAATCCAGCTCTGGCTTATCAAATGTTCAACATAGGAACAATTGTTTAACAACTATTATATGAATATACATCATATAGAGTGCATAACTATTAAAGTGGACAATAATGAGAAAGTTGGATACTTTATGCATGCCACCTTAACAGGAATACTTTTCAAATGAGGTAGACAATCATAAAATCAACAATACAGTATATGTAATCTGCCGTGACAAAAACAACTAAGTCTCATATTATGCCTTCATGTCTCTTATTTTAATCTTTGGGGGCAAAAGCAGTCCTGTTTAATCTTTTCAATAAAATTAATCATAGGCAGTGTTGGTAGCTCTAGATAAGTTTGTTCTAAATGCTAACAAAGTAATTATTGATCACTTTCTGCTAGAATTAGCTATAAAACTATCCACCAAAAAAATAAAATGCAATAAAACTAAGTAGCTTTTAATTTGAAAAGCAAATTACAATGCAAATCATGTTTTTTTAATGAAGGTCAGTAGAGCTGGAGCACACAGTGGCAGAGTTTGTTATCATAGCATTGTTAAGCTCAATGCACAGTCCTCGCAGCTGTGGCTGCCAGTTGAATTTGCACATCACAGAGCCCTAGGAAGTTCTGTCCACTGTACTGGTGAACCACTACAGTAACGCAACACTTTTGTCAACTCTCGCCTACAGGTAATTGTTGAGCACAGGCGCTTTTGACTTAACTTGCCTTTGTCCATCTGTACTTGACAATTCTTCCATCTGATGGCTTCAATGGCAGCCCTGATGGTCATTTCTGTAAAGTGAGATAAAATAAATCAATACTCATGACAAATATCTAAAACTGGATTACACGTAATGGCTGGTTATTAAAAGGAAAATAATGTTAATGAGTAGAATACCTACCTCTAACTCCATTTAGTACAAGCTGCACCTCTGGTCTGACCAGCTTTGAAATAGTGCTCATTTGGTTTATCTTTCCATCTACCTAACTATTTTCATTCCAGTTTCTTAGAACCTCCTGATCGGGTAACCATAGCAAGTTCCCACTTCATCTCTGGCACCTCAGGAGTGCAGTGGTTAGCACATCTGACGAGGATCCATTGGCCCGAGTTCGATCCCGTACAAAGGCAGTTGGTGCACAGCTCACCCAGCTGTTAATTTTTCCCAAACTGGTTGGTAGATAAGTGGATACCTAGGGAAACCTGGGGAAGGTAAACTGTGGAAAGTCTCCCGGTATAATGGATTAATTTCCACCTCAGGCTCCAAGGCCTATGTGACGGGAGATGAGCGCCCGCAGCTACGCGCAGCTACAGCGTGTGCCCCGATATTATGCACTTGTAAGTAATATCTCTTTACCATCCTCCCTCACTCATAATAATACCTTTTCTTCTCTGATTACAAGTGGATTTTCCTCCAGCATCTGCTTTATTCCTATATATCCACATTACTATCTCATTCTCCATCATTCTTTCCAGATGACTAGACCATCTCAGGATGTTCCAAAATCTATGCCATCACCCTTACAAGGTATGTTAAATATTCTCATTATTCTCACCATCAATTGTGTTGACACATAACTTGATTCTATGATCTTAATCCTTTACATTATTTTTGTTGAGTAGAATGAAACTGTGTTAATTACTCCAGTACTATAAATCCTAACAAGTTGGACTAATTGGGGGAAGGTGAGGCCCATTTTTAAGAAAATCAAACTTACCCAAGGCCACTTTCCCCATTGAGTGAGAATAATTGTTTTGTCAGGGTAAAAAGTATAAATAAAGTACAACATTCAATGATACTCATTTGTATTTCAATAACAGTATGAAGTATAGTAAGCTAAAGGGCAGATGTTAAAGCAAAGAGATAACGGCAAGGCAAATTATGAGGATGGAAGGAACAGTTAGTTATAGTGAAATGGTTAGATCAAATGGAGGATGTGGGTTTGTCAAAAAATGGCAAAACCAGAGCCATAGTGGGATTTTGAGTCATCACTAGAAATAGGAGTGCAGTTGGGATGAGTGTTCCAGAAAAGGGATCTCAAGATGGGTATCGGACTTGGTAGAACATAGAGTAGACAGTCATCTCTATGGGAGCAGACACTTTTAGAAATAATATCAACGAGTTGTGATAATGGTAGGAATGGGAGTACTGGGATCTTGGTGAGAGGATGAACTATAAAACAGGAACTTACAAGAGAATCCAGGAAGTAAAGGATAGTGAAAAAGAGATTTTCTGATTTAGCTGAAGGGGTAGGAAGGAAAGAGTGGGGAAAATGAGAGGGGAAGATGGGGGAGATCTAGAGTCTTGTGAGGAAAGGTTACCCTTCCCACTTGTCTTTGGATACATTTATTAAATTGGAAAGTATTTACCGAGTCGCGAATATGACCATCCTTAACCTTGCCGTTATCTCTTTGGTCAACTGTACCTTTTAGCTTAACGTAACACCACATGATCTTTAATGGATGGTGCTTACTTTTTTTTTTGCATTGTCACTCATTTTTCAGTTCTATGAATTCTCGAGCTCTTCACATCTCACTCAGATCCCTGATATTCCATTTGACACTTAGTTCTTCAAAGAACATTTCAAGACTACCTTCACCAGCTAGTGTCTTAACATTTATAAATGCCAAGGTCAAAGTTCCAAAGGCAGCCTGTCCGAACCCAGAAATTCTTAAAAAATCCTACTCTGGAGCAGGTTTGGCTGCTGCCATGGCCAGTTGCTTCATTGCTGCTCGGAACTATGGGTCATGACATAGATGTAGTGGTCATAATCTTTTTCTCTCAATATTCCTTTAGATGTATAGCTTGTGGCTGAAGGCGCACAATGTCTTGAGGATCCTGGATCTATTGCAAGAGACACCAGCCGATGCTGTCCTGTCCAGTGTGTCGGGACATCAGTAACATGCCACCCTCCCACCGTGTCTCTGGGTGGCATGGATGGAAGGGCTACCTCCTTCAGGTGTCCCAAGGTCAACTGGAATCTTACAGAGGCGATTCACCAGAGAGAGAGAGAGAGAGAGAGAGAGAATGTTCGTGTGTGTTCGTATACCCCCACCCTGTAGCAGGAGAAAGTGGGCAGCCAGGATAGAGTGATCTCGCATGTGCGACATCCCTGGCTCACAGCAGCAGGCAGAAACACCACCCTCCCCCTCGCTCTCCCTCATTCCTTGACGTTCGGCCATCTTCCAGTCTCTCGTCTCCCGACTCGTGTTCCCTTTAATCAGTAGCTATTGTGTGTATTTATTCAAATACCAAGTAGCAGCACTCCTGCTATGACGTGGTCTCCCATTACATAACTAACCTCACATCACTTTCAGATTTTTAGCGAGGTAAATATTGATGAGCACCGCCCGAAACCTTGTCCTCTGTGTTGAGGACACGATATATAGTCTGTCTGACTTCATATTTATTATCTCTCTCTCTCTCTCTCACCAGTCCTTGACGAGAGACGAGAGATACTGGTCGGTGGCATCGCGTCAAGGAATGATGGACAGCAGTGGGATGTGTTGTCTCTGCCCACTGCTATGAGCAAGTGATCTCACGCTTGTGCACCTCTGCCAGAGCCACTCTATCCTGGGTGGACACTTCCTCCTGCTACATCCCAATCCGAGACACCTTGCTCCCCTCTTGGGTTATCCCTCACAACCCTTTTCAGGGATCTGACTGCTGTCACCCGCCCTCTGATGCTGCTGCTGGGGTAAGTCCTGCCACTTTGCGAAGTGCGGATGACGGGGCCACTCCTGTACCCACGGGGGCCAAGCCTATCACCTCTTAGGGTGGGGCACGTCCCTGAATGCCCACAATGGACCAAGTCCTCCAGCAGCCTTCATTTGCTCAGGTTGCCTGGCAGAACCCCCACACCTGCCCGCTGCCCTGCCTGATGCTGAAGCTGCTGACGGGGACCGTGGCGCCCAGAAAGAGGCATGGCAAGCGTGCCTAACAGGTAAATGCGGCCACACCCAGTCCCCCCCTCACAGCGGGATTCATGGAGGGGGTGTGGCTCAAGGGACAGTCACTGCCTGGGGGCCTCCACCTGTCAGATGCTGGTCAGGTACCTTCCTGCTCCTGCCGCCCCTCAACATCCCTGTTTTTAGTATTTAGTACTTAGTATGTTTGTTTCATGGAGTTAGTATTAAAGTGTGTTTTATTCCTTATTTATCATAAGCGTGTTTAGCAGAATTACTCTGTACTCACTTTGTGTTGCATATGCTTTTGGGCAAAATAAAATTATTATTATTATTACGTAATATTATTATAATGTGGTTGGGGGAGAGGGGGCAGCCAATACCATGCCAGGCTGGTGTGGTATTGGCTGTTAAAACACCCTACGCCATGCTGGCTTAGGGCATCTTAATGAGGGAACACTTTTAGTGTCATTTTCTTCTAGTGGACCTGCCTGGTTTAGTTGTACCCATCTAATTTAGTTCCACTGATCATTGAAATGTTAAGGCTCTTCACCTGGTCAAGGTTTCCTGTGAGAAGGATATATACACTCATACCTCGTTTTAAAGGACTAAAGGGGGGAACCATCTGTCAGATAATGCCGATTGTCTGCACTAAGTCTGTATTGGCTGATATCAACAATTACATTACAAAAGAAAGAGGAATAATATACTGTACATTTAATCAAGCACCTTATCCAATCTGACAGTGTAAAATACATTGTAACACAGAAATTTTATCTTAAGTTTAATTTTGCTTCACAAACCACTTATAAACTGCTTCGTCTAACACCTTTTGACTACCAACAGAATACTTCTCAGCATATTCAGTAGTTTAGATTTTGCTTTACGTATATCTGAAACCGTTTGTTTTTTTACGCCATATTTCTCCCACATTCGCTTTACAGACACATCACTTCCTAACTCAAGTTTTTCTGCTAATGTTAAATTTACCTTTTCTGCTCATCCTCCAGACATGATTATAGAAATTGATGAATATAAAACCACTTAAACACAGTGACAGCACCACTAAAAGGGAAAAATCCATGGAGTAATAGGCTACATGTGTGATTACACTCATATGAACAAACTGAGTCAGGTGTTGCAGATTTTGTTAGTTGCTTCTGAGATCCGTTAAAGGGAGGTCCGTAAAACCGAGATATGAGTGTATAGGTATATAGGATATAGGCACTGTTAGTGTGTTGGGATCAGATTTCGTTTATGCTATAATTAATCTAGTTTAGTAGTAAAATTATTTTCATAGCTCACTTACTGGTCAGGTGCATGGGCTGTGCTCGAGAGTAAAGGGTCTGTGTCGCGGTGGGAGTGCTCCGATGAGGGGCCCGCCCGTGCTGGAGGGAGCTGGTGGAGAAGAAGTGGGAGGGGTTGCTGAATTGCGACCCCCCCCACCACTGCTCCCCCCACTGCTGGTCCCTGGCACCCCTGACCCACCACCTGGCACCCCTGGCCCACCTTCTCTCTTTCGGCCGCTTGCGCTCGCTCTCTCTGTAACCTGGAGTGCCAAGAGTTGGGTGATATGCCAAAAAATTTTCAACAGTTCATACTGCCATCTTCACCTCATTGGAATGGAATACATAAAGGTCGACATCCATGTTAAATGACTCTACTCTAGCAACACTCTAGTAGTATAAACAATTACATCAATAAGATCACTGACACAGAGCAAATGTACTTTAATGAGTTAACAGGCACATTAATCTTGCAGTGCAAACATGAATTTAGTGCAGTAGTTTCTAATAGCAATATTTTATACATTATTGTCACATAAAATTACAATTACATATAGGAGCACCTATTTATACCACTGTTGGTTTTGGAAATGAGGGAAAGCTAGTATCATACATATGATAATGTGTACAGACTAAATAGGGAAAAGTTAAGGTGAAAAATTAGCATTAAACTAAAAAAAAAAGGAAAAAAATTTAATGTAAAAAAATCTAACTTGTAAATTATACAGGGACAGTAGAGTTGCATTACACTACATGCCCCACAAACTGGACCACCATTCCTTCTTCCTGGATTGTATGAACTTCCTGACATAACCTTCATTTATAAATGAAGTTTTCATAATTGTTTTTGCTTTTGAGAACTTCCAGACAACTGTTCAAGTAGGTTTTGCTGTACTTTCAAAATAGTTTTAGATTGAGGCCTCCCAAGTACGGAGTAGAAGATGGATTGGTGGTTTCCGAAAACACAACACAATACAACACAGCAAACACATAAAACTTTAAATAATACTTCCTGTGACTTTGAGCTTGACTCAGACCAACTCACCGTTTTTTCCGTTAGTAACTCCCATATGCTGCTACGGAAAAGAGACGAGAACAAGTAAATATAGATTGGACAGCGATTGTTGCACCACACCAGTACAACAACCACAGGACAACAGCACTATCAGGCATGCAATGAGCTCCAAGTCTAATTCACTGCTTCAACTTTACCCAACACGACTACCTCCAGCTAGGAGTTATTAATATCAATTGTATATGCTTGTGCAGGTCTGTAATTACAGTGAAATTGTTAAATATCTTCAATCTTACTTTAAGTAAATAGTATAATTAAAAACCTATACAACAGAGTCAGTAATAAAGCAGTAAATATGACTTTCAAAGCTATGCAAATCTTGCATCAGGAAGGCAGTCATTTTTTTTCTCTTAAATTCAAGCATTAAAAACAAGTTAATTGTGTTAAGTTTTAAAAATTTTGAACTGAAAACTTGTTAACTGTCAAAAGCTTAGTGACAATCTATAATAGGAATCACATATCTTACTGGTTATGAAGCAATGTAATGCGACATTGGGAATCTTCAAATAAAAAGCAATTTCTTGGTTATTAAAAATACTTGAATTTGTTTTAAGAAAATATACCTGCAAAACTTGAGGACATGCATTATTTCAAAGCGTAAGTTAGGTTAATGGTATTGCCTACAATACCTGTGCACTGATACATCAGATTACAACAATTGTTGTTCAGTATGAAATATGTAAATGTAATTTTTATAGAAATAAAAAAAACCAATACGTATTTTACTTATTTTGACTTTCAAAGTCAATAACAATTCAAATTTTCCATTAAGATAGAGTAAAACATAAAAAAAACTATGTATTATATTCTCATCTCAGCAAATAGCTGACCTTTACAAATCTTCAGGTGTTCAGTACAAGTACTGTATAAGATTTACATTAAATATGGACAATACATTTCCATAATAAAACATGTCAAAATTGGCTCTTATTTGGTAGCATTATTATTTTGGCATATAATAAAATGTTGTATTTTCATGCCAATATCGAACTGACTTTATGTTTGGGTTTCTAGCACCAAGCCAAAAAATGACTATGAGGTACTAGGGTTATTACAGTTATGTTTATATCAAGTGAATAATTTGAAGCTTGGAAAAAAGATATGTAGAAAGGTGTAAGAGTTGCCAAGAAAATTGTCCAGACGTGGGGTCGTGACTTATATTTGGTAGACAATGACAGTGTGAACAGGATGGGGAGGGATCATAACTCATTAATTAACTGTGAATTAGGAAAGTGTTTCTAAGTCAAATATGGGTTAAAGCTGTTTCTCCTCCATGACTGGGATGGGTTCAACGGGAGTAAATGCATTTACTGGTGATTCTACAATTGTGAGACCAAATTGCAGTAATGAGTATTAGAAGTAATGAAAGAGACATGAAATAAGTTTTCCAACTATGTTTAGCTTGATGAGTAGTAAGCGTAAGGAGTGCAGAAGCATGTTGAAGGTAGATAACGGCTTGAGTTTTTTCCATGCTGCATATAATGTTTAAGACATGCTTTTCAAAGAGGGTTGTGTGAAATAAAGGGCTTTGGAACAGTCTGAATTCCAACATGGGGAGGCCTTCCTTCTTCCCAGCATATCAGGCACATTTCTGAATTAAATTATAACTGGACAATTTTGATGAAAGGTAGCATGAGCTCCTTGACAATATGAGTACTACATATGCTAAGTGGCAATGCAGTGTTCAGAATGAGAAAATTGCATGTGATCAGCAATATTTGGCTGGGTGTCCAAAGCACCATCATGAAGTGCATTGTCTAGGGGAAGGTGTAGTTTTTGACAACAAGTACTGCACCTCCTATTATGTGGCATTTGAAAGTGATTTTCACTATACTGACGGTATTTGCAGCATCAGCGTGTCGTAAGTGTAGTACTGAATTGAGGTAACAGCATCGAACATAGTTTGGAGCTGTTGAAATTTTGTGAATGGTGTCAGAACAATCTGGAAAGCTGTAATCACTAAGGGATATAAAAGTAAGCCTGTAGTTGTATTTAGATGAATATCTAGGATAGCCTTATCTTGGCCAAAAAGGTTAACCAGTATTTGCTTGGGTGGCATAATTTATTTTCAGTAGTCTTTTACCATTGGGTTATATTGAGGAAGTGCTATTTCGTTGAAACTGTTATATAAGGGAAAGATTAAGAGTGAGGTATTGTTGGGTGATGGATGAAGGGATATTGAAGTATCTGTTCCAAAAACTTTAATGTGATGAGGGTTAGGAAAAAGTGCAGTGCGATGTAGAGGATAGGAGGGAGAGAGGGAGGGAGGATAGTAGAAAGGAGAGGGGAACCAGAAAAAAGAGATAAATTACAGGTACAGGAAGAGGGGAGCAAATGATACAAATTAGGATCTGCCAAATAGGAATTATTTGTTGAAAGAGGCACCTCCCAGTGACCCTTTTTTTTTATTTAGTTTCACTAATAATTGAGCGTAGAGGCCAGACTATAAAAGCAGGGAATGATAGTTAGTCCATTCCTTAGAGCCTGCATGTAGAGCAAGGCCAACAGAAATAATTGCTAACGAGAGCTACTATACCCATGGTTGCCCCAGGCTGTTCACAACTGACATGCATTAAGAGATCAGCCTCTCATCTGCTTGGCAAGGCACTTACATCATAGGAAGTTAGTAGAATGGAAAGAAGGGAAGAGAAAAAGGGTCCAAACAAAATTAGTTTGGTCAAGGACTGGTGTGCAAGTCCTGGGAGAAATGCACATGGGAACACCATTCCTGATCTCTGGCTACAGTTCCTGAACCCAAAGCCCTCCAAGAGGCCCATGCCAACATTATGTATTTATTATTTATACATCAATCAAATAAACAATTATCACATGAAATTTAAAGTCTATAACTTGGGTTTTATGTGTGTCTAATTTGCTTATAAAATGGACTGATTCAGACTGATGTATTAATGTCAGTGTAGGTTGTCATGTTTTACTCATGACCATATGATAAATATTTTGTCCAGTGCATATAATTAAATTAGTTACAAGCTGTCTACATTTAACTTACAGAAGTCATACAACTTAAATGACTTCAATACAATATAAAGTTTGTAACGTACTCAACTGTATTTATGTTACACATTATTTGACCAAAGCTGCTTTAAGAATGATGAAATGAAACTTGTGCTGCACTATGCACTGAGTAGTTCTCTTACTGCAACACACTACTACAGTTGTGTAGTTTTTAAATTATATTTGAGCTATATATTAATACAAGACAAACGATGCTACTGCCCGAATAATAATTTTACAAACAACAACCTTCTGCAAGGAACATTTAATAATGAAATGATAAGAAGCGAGGAGGCAGCAGTGTTTTCAATTATACATTAGAAAATGACAACTTCAGAACAGATTTTGAAAACAGTAGAAGGGATTCCAATGGTGGAAATACGTAAGAATAGTCTTCTATTAAAATACAGCTGGAACATGGAGAGAAAGAAATATGATGTGTATATATATATATATATATATATATATATATATATATATATATATATATATATATATATATATATATATATATATATATATATATATATATATCATGAGTATGCAAGAGCATAAGAGTATTATTCACTTCAATTTGGGTATTTGTTAGCTTAGTTGATAAGTCCCGTAACTGAAAGGAACTGGTTTGGTTTTGTGTGTTTATCAGTGCTGAAGCCTCCATCTCCCATTCCCCCTAAGCAAAACTAGTGACAGTTTCTTGTTACAAGCTGTCCAATATAAATGTTATGGAATGATGCTGAGTATTATTTAGGTAATGGTCAGACATAACTCTGCCCTCTCGTCTCAAAACTTACATCCAACAACCTCCCAATTACATTTCTGGACACAACTACATAATCCATCATCACTTCAACCCTCTTGTCTCACCCTTGTATGCTTATAAATATTGTTATGAACATGACACGAAGGAATGGGTGGTTACGGTAAAAGTGCTTTAGTGGCAATGAGGAAACAGGCAACTACCCCAATAATCTCTACCTGCCTGACACAGGCTGATACGTGTAAAGTTCATCCTGGTAAAGGTTACTTTGTTCTTGGCAGTGGGAGACTGGGACAAAACAAGGCAGTGCCAAAAGACAAGGATATTCCTTGTTGAGCTGTAAGTGTTTACACGTGCCGGAGCTTTCCTTACACTTTTATGAAGACTTGGTAGATACAGACTAACTGGCCACAGTGATCCTCTGCATCAGCCAACAACAGGCTGGAGGTAATATTTGTGGTGTGGTGTGTACTCGTGGTATTGTGACTTGCCTTAGGGTAGAAACCAAAAGAAAACAGGTTTACCCACGCTGGTTACTGGCGCCAACCCACTGACCATATAAACAAATGTAGGCATGCATAGAAAAAGCCCATTTTTTCTATACACGTCTACATTTGTTTATATGGTTTAATTCTTGACACGGGTCAGTGCCGTTAACCCGCGTGGGTAAACCCGCTTTCTTTTGGTTTCTATCGTTAGTGACAGGGAGACTGGTGCGACAACGTAATAAAGTGTTAGGTGCCCAAGTTGTAAACTTTCGTTACCCTGTTTCTCTTTGCAGAACAGTGCTGCCAACAAGGAGTGAATCTCCCATCATTTTCACGTCGGAATCCAGCGGTGATAAATGTGACTGTGCAGCTCCCTGTGCAGCAGCATTTGAAGGCACCCTGACAAAGGTGCTAATGAAGGGAGCTTCAAAACAATATCCTTCTTTCCAAACATTGTAGTTCCAATCACCATCTCTCTCAACACAAAATCATATCATTCTTTCTTCATTTTCGTTTCTTCTAGTTACACAATGCATACCAATGAGACCTTCAACTATTACATTCCCAACTCTAACAAGTATCTTCCAACAATAATACATTAAAATTTAAAGCAAAACTCAACATCATTCCAATTTCAATAAAATGTAATAATTCAAAGGGCACACTCACAGATACAAATTGACACCATCAAGATGAGTCTCAAAACTATGACAATACTTCACATCATCCTCGAGGACACTTGTTTCCATTCCTCCACACACTGTCTCACTGCCAGACTGACCATAAAGGCCACATCTTCCCTTGCTCTCCCTCTGGTCACACCTGACATCCTTCTATTCACACATCCAACTTACATTAACCCTTCCCTTTCAGTTTAATTTCACTCAATACTAACGCATCAAACATTTGCTCCACAAACATTTTTCCTCTAGTTTCGAGATTTTGTATTTTGTCATATTTTGATATTCATTTTTCTTAGTTGAAGGCAGAATCGAAGACTATGATATACTACAGTAAAGACATGTACAACTACATCATCACATTGCCATCTACCACACACCTGTAAAGCTATAGCTCCCACGCTAATATTTGAAAGTAATGTGCAGCAAACCCATTATCCCTAAAGCAACTCTTAAGCTAGCATATGCATTAATTCATTTGAATCAACAAAGCAAGCAACGCAACACTCTTTCAATCTATATGATAAAATCTTCACTGCCTTCACTTACTTTTGTTTTGTCTGCCTCATAAACTGTTGAATCTTGCGAGCTGCCTGGTGCTGTCTTCGCTGGGAATATGTTCGCCTGGAGAGAATAACAACTCGTTACTTGAAAACACTTGTTCAGAATAAATTTTGATACATACTTAATATTTATCTATAATTTTATTTTACATATAATGGTCTGTGTTATTTAAGTAATAGCTCTCGAAACATAAAAGTTTATAATAAAAAGTTCATAATTACTCTCATCTGAAAAAAAGTGTAGCTTAATAATGGCAATGGCATTCTACATTTAAAAAAACATATGTATAAAACTCACTTTAATGTAGGGATGGGAGTAGTTTCCCGTGACCCTCTTAGAGTAAAGTTAACATTTGTATGGCTCCCCTCCAAACTTTTCTTGAAACGTTTATGCTCACAATAAGAACGAAACTGATTTTGGATTAAAGTTGCAGCTCTACTCATTTGTCTGAAGTAAACATACTGAAAAGTAAAATTTTAAAAACATAATGAGTTAACGTTCCTCTTCAACATCATATATAGTCAGCATCCTACCTCAAAAGTTCTTAAACATGTAAGAAAACACATTTCCAAACTAAAGAATGTTGTTTGTTTCATGCAAAAATTTTACCAGAAGGTATGATTTTTTTTTTTTTTTTTTTTTTACTAATTAATGGTACAACAAAAGAATTAAGAAAAATAATTATAACCACTATAGTAAAAGTTGAAGAACGCTAAATGATTTGACACTACAATTTGTTGCAAACACAATTAAAAAATCACCTGCTTATAGCGTCTGTAGTAATTCTGAATGACAATGGCTGCTTGTCTTTCCTTATCCTGCTCTTGAAGACGTTTTCGCCCTTTGTATAGCCTGTAAGCCTTTTGTATAGTTTTGGCTGCTTCATACAGCTCCCGTTGTTCACGGTCTGAAATTAACAAATATGTCTATAAAAATCATGTAAACTACAATTAATAAGTTGATAACCACACAAACATGCAATAGTATTAAAGACATCTATCTATCTATTTATCTATCTATATACCCACCTAACCCCCTTAAAGGAGAGTAGCCAAGATAAGGTGTTTCAGGTTGGAGAAGACATTATTCTCCCTCTCCCAGCATTTATTTTATTTGAGAAAATATGCAGGTAGATGTTACCCCTTAGGGTAACTATTATATTACTATCATAATCTTGCCCTCACTTGCCTGCATGCGGGAAAGATATTCTTTGTTCCATGACATGAGCATCCATTTATATCTAGATTTAGTGGTCCTTATAACTGTTCCCTATTATTCTTGTTACTGCAAAAGGCCTTTACATAGACTACAGATAGCTTGATAGCATACATGCAATAAGCATTCATGCACAAATTAATAAATGTGTATAATTAACATCACACAACCCTTCCATATTATGACCAACAAGCAATATAAACATAACAAGATCCATTGCTAACCTGACAATGTTAAATTGGAGAAGTCTCTTGAAAAATCTCTGGTGGAGGCTTGGAAAAACTCTGAAAAGTCAGCTGTAGTGGGTGGTGGCGAAGGGCTCTCCAAGGTGAAGGATGCTGGGGAGGGGAGGCAGCTGGAGGAGGCAGGACTCATAGAGGAGCTTGGAGTACCAACATCAATATATCTGCAAAAAACGTTTCTTATCAAGTTCCCTTAGAACCACCAATAGAAAAAAAAATTGGAAACAATTTTATACAATAAGATCACACATAACTAAACACTAAACACTAAACATGATTAGAATTACCAATTCTTACCTGTAAGATGTAATATCTGACAACTCAAAGTTGAACTCAGGTGTTGTGTCTGGAGGTTCATCCAAGATCACTTCCATGTCCAGATCGGATGAAGGTGGATCAGTTGGTACTGAGCTGGACTCAAGCTGCATAAGTTCTTCTCCATCGCTCTGCAATACCAAACAAAAAAAGTAGTATTCTTGTAATGAAAATGTATTCATAGAACAATAAATCATTGACATTATCCTCTATTCTCTCCCACAAAAAAGTGATTAAATAATCCCCCAAACTAGACCATATAGTTCTACTAGGGTTAATGAGAGCATTATCTCTCTCACCAAGAAGCTATCGTAAGCTACGATCGAACTCACAAGCTTTGGGTCACGAAGTGAGCACTGTATCACAGAGCCACCCAGCCCACTCCTATGAAAAGACAAGGTGCAGAAAGGCTGGGCTCGCGCCATTTTCACCATATGCGATAAAATGAAAATAATGGCAATAATTATATCACATCGGCAAATGTTCTTGGCGACAGTATATCGTATTCTGTCAATGTGCATGGATTGTTTAGATTTGCGCACATTGACAGAATCTACTTACCTTACCTTTTTTTTTTATAATTTGGCTAGTTTTTTTTTTTGGCTACAAGTTTTGGAAAGCCCTGGAAAGTGACATAAGAGTAAAGTCTCCCTGAACCCTTGTTTTGTTTTGGTTACCACTTTCAATAGGGGCATAAGCCAAGTATATAGACAGAAGCAAATAAGGTGATATTAAAGAAAAATATCCTTTAATATTATCTTATCTAGATATATTTAAATGACTGACAGTAATAGAGATCCTTTTCCCCTGTATTAGTCCTTTGTGTTAAATGTCAACTTTACTGACAAATAAGAAACATTAAACAAGATACCTTAATTCTCTCAGGAAGTGCAGCTATGATCTGCTCAGCAAGAGTGAGAACACGGCTATCATCTGGGGCAGCCAGGCCAGCCATCTCTGAACTAAGGGATTCTCGTCGACTGGCATAGCTGCTATCCACACCTGTTGACAAAAAAACTGGCATTATTTCAGTTGTTCCATACATAATTAATTTCATGGGATTTCATCAGATCTATATTATGTGAAAGGCCGGGGAATCCCTCATTTGTATTGTTTGTTCCTATGTACTAAAAGACAAGGCATAGAGAGGAAGGGGAGATGAAATTCTTCCAATACCCTAAAGAACCTTTGTCTTGACTACTTATCTTTAATGGAGATATAAGTTGAGTATATAGATATGTGGTGGAAGCAGCAAGAATACTACTACTGTATTGTGTGCTTCTGTACAGGAGGGAAATTTGAGTAAGAAATTTGTGATGTGAGGAAGGAATATATGATCTAGCAGTGATGACATGATGACGTGAGGTATGTTGGAATGGGTTTTAGGGTCTGATGATGATTGCAAGAAGTGGCTGAAAGATTGAGGACTTAGTAGTAGGGTTTGGAACAGGTTAGGATGTATGTTTCCCATGTCTTATAAACAATATGAGATATATAATAAATAGAATAAAACAAAAATTATGAAAAAAAAACTATGTGTATACATACTATCTATTCATAATACTATACATGTAGTACTACATTTTGATTTCATTCAATCCCAAAAATTCACTACCAACTGTCCTAATATTTGTGATACGTAGTTCTACATACAAGATATTTCTTTTCATTCAATGTTGTTTTTATGAGACTGGAAATTAGAGGTGCTGTAAAAATACATGTACAAGCAGCAAAACTAAAAAAAAACATAACAAAGTCAATAAAAACAACTAACCACCATTGTTTACACGGCTTACCTCTGAGGGATGAATGTTCCTCCTCCTCTCCCTCCGCCTGTACCTGGCAGCTTCCACCTGCAGTAACCAACCATGCCAAGTGGGTTACTTGTCTGACCAACCTTTACAATGCTCCAAAACAGAGAAAATGTGAAGAATTTTGCTACCATTTCCATACAGTACAGTGAGTTAAAAAAATATGATGTTTTTTCCGGTAAATTTCTTTACTTTTTCAGTATCGAAAACTTTGATAAAGAAGGATACTAAGTGATAAAATATTACAGAAAAATATCTGAAACAAGCAATTGAAGATAATTTAATGAAAATAAGTGCAAAACATGCAAAAACACATAATCATTACAATTAAAATGTATTTTTAAAAATGAACATGCCTAGGAATGCAACTAAAATTTTTTGAGAAACACATTCTGGAATTATAAGCAGTAAAATTTTCAGAAAGAATAATAGAATCTGCAACTTGGTAACGCTCATACAAGTTAACAAACCCAAAAAACAGCCAATGAATAGTGACCCGAGAGGAACAATGAAAACTTTTGAATTAGGAAGACCAGCAGAATAATCTGACCTGGAGTAAATTGGAAGGGCATAGGGGAGTCCACAACGTCCTCTCCATGATTGTCCAGGGTAAGCGATGGTGTAGAAATCTGGGGACTCGAACCATCACTTCTGAAAGTAGAACTCATTTTTTTCAATCTGGAGGTACAGCTTTGTGATAACTCTCAAAGTATTATGCATAGTGGTACTTTGTTTTGCAAAGAAGTACAATGCCAACAAGTACATAAAACAAGAACTTGGACTAGTTTGCAATGGTGAGGTTATTCCTCATTTACTCATATTACTTATCCCATTACTATATCTTACCCATATGCCTTTGTATGTCATCCCACCTCATTGTCTCGTGCTTTCCATGATCTATTTCCTGCCATACATTAGTCATGAAGGCATATGTAAGGGTTAGATTGTGATGTATTCCCCATTACTTGTAAACCCTATGGGATTAATACTCTAAGTGGCAGCTTTCAGGCAGCTTCGCTTCCGGATATGCGAGTGGGATGCCAGTCTTGCCTCGAAGCTCTGACCTCTTAAGACACTTCTATACCATCGGCCCATCTGTGTATGCTACCTTTTGTATTTTCCCAAAATACATTTACCAAGGACTACAAGCTATTCTTAACCAAACCCACCACAAGTTATATAGACAAAGGAACTAAATTACTTGACAAAAATGTTTATACCAAACCGGAAATGTTGCCATATTTTTTTTAACACCAACCCCTTATCTTGCTTCTTAACCATTAAACAATGACCATCACATCCATAATAAAATATTCTGTGGTCTGCATACACATATTACCATCTATTATAAAGTCAAGCTTTTGCATGCCACTACTTTCGAAATTTTGATGCTAATAACAAGGATTTCATCACTTGTCTTGTATGATAGTCTTTCTGACTTGCAGAATTGAAATAAGACCATTAGTCGTCACTGAGCTGCCATGGAGCTGAGATTCAACACTTTTTTAAGAAAATACAGGAAAACACGGTGACAAGTCAGAAGAAAAGGATGCTAATGACAGTGAAAAGACTGGAAATACTTTAGATTTAAGCAAATCTAACAATGCAAGTGAGGACAATTCTGAATATAATAATGACTGAGATAAGGAATATATTGTAAAAAGCTTCCTAGAATACAATTCCATGCTGACATGTCACTAATTAGCTATCCTTCACACCCTTTATCATGACAAATACACAATGGATTGTAAATTAGATTTCAACTACTATACTGTTTGATTATTCAGATATTGAAATAAGACATTTCCATTATGCAGAAAAATAATGAAAATTTGCAGGCACGGGATTAGTTAGTATTTGCATTTCCTAGACCCTGCAGTTCCCTTCCATATGTCTTTGTAACTCAACTCTTTAGACAGATCTTATTAAAGATGGCCTTCAAAAATAAAATTAACACATAATTCAGGTGAAAATATTTTTCACACAAGTGTACAATTGCCTAGTAGAGCATTTGGCAGCTATAAAGTATTCCGTGTTTAACCATAATTTTTACAACATTATTGTAAGTAAAATGTGCAAAAAATATAATGAGGTAAAGAAATCATGCAAATGATGTTAGTAAAAAATCAGTGGTTTCTCTAATATGTAATTGCCAAAATCAAATGCACTTCTGCATTCGTATATGAATCCATACTACATGTTCCTGCATTCCAAACACTCGTAGAAGTTTAAACAAACTTGCTGGGGCAATGGTGAAAGCCCTGGCAATGCAACTATGAGAGCAGCCCTAACCCATAAAAGTATACCGTTTAATGGGAATTACCGAAATTACCCTGATAGAAGTGAGGTAGGTAGATTTTACTATTACCAATGTATTTTATGTATAATTCTGATTCATAACACATTTTGCTTCCAGAGCTCAACTTTTTTCAGCACAGTGGGGTAAGTTAGGGTTAAAGAAGGGGTTTATATCTATGCCGTCATGAGGCCTTTATCCAGGGTGCTATAGAGTTTTATGCTCGGCAGACTAATACTGGCACGCATCCTCATAGATCCTTGTGAGGGCTAACAATCTAAAGCATATTCTAATAAAATAAATGCATGTCACAAGTAGCTACTTGCCACATTTGGCATAGTTAGTATTGTCTTAGAACTAAATTTAAATCCATTAGTGTATTGTGTACGACTCTATTAACACATTTACAATACATAAATCCATTACTGTTAACTAAAAATGAGTAAGTACTTGAAATGTAGTCAGTGTAACAGTAAATAAATGTTTGATAATCCAGGGTTACTTACATCCACACAACTGAAATTACTATTTACATCTCGAGATGGTCACTCATGAAGCAATTGCCCCTTCATTTATATTTTCATTGGATGTTTGCTTGCTTGCTACTTTGCAAAGAAAGCGAGCAACAAAACCTATCTATCAATCAATTAATTAATCAAATAAAAAGTGGTAACATTTGCGGTACCTACATAACTTTTTCCACGTGCTGAAACCATGGTGCTACGTGCAGCTGCTGTGGTGAGTAGCAGGCTGGTGAGTTGATCTTCCATCTCCAAGGAGGAGGAAGAAACATTAGATTCAAATAAGTCATCAAAAATATCCATTTCCTCCTTTGTTTTCATATCAAGATCAGCTGATTACTAACAATTATCATGTTTATGGATTGTGTATGTATTTTGTTAATTTCCTTTAGTATATTTGTACTTTCATGTCCTTGATATCCCTAGTGATGTTATAAATGTGATGCTTAAGCAAGCCTCAATTTTTTTTCTGTATGTGTGTGGAGAGGAGGAGTTGCTGCTGATAGCAAGACATCTATCCCTCTCCCCTCTTTCCTTTCCCTGGAGTCCTTCCACCAACTGTTGATCCCACTGACTGTGGTTAGGTGTGGTTTTTGACTACTGGTGTACAGTTTACAATAATCATGGTATGTGCATAAGCAATTAGAAGAGTTCCTCCAGAAAATATAAAACAGCAAAAAGTGCTACCAAGTATCATTATCATCCTCCTTTCCTTTTCACGTACTATTGCCACATCTGTCAACACAAAGTGTGCAGTGTAAGTGAAAAAGAGATGATATGGGTATTTGGTAGCACTACTTGCAGATTTCTATTTACCTAAAGAAATATAACTGTTTAAACACATACATTAGTTATTGTAAGCTGTACACCTGTAGCTGAAGACTAACTACATCTGACCACAGCCACAACACGAAGGTGGTGGCACTGTTACAAGGAAAGAAGAGGGGGAGAGGGTACACAGTAGCAAATTTTCAAAATTTTACATTTACTTGTTTATTTCTTATAATATAAGCATTTAAACAAATCATATGCATATGTGGATGTCTATTTCATATCATATCTAGTGAATGTCATACAATTTGTACACCCTATATATGTTCGTAGCAAAAATAGCAATGCTGGGAATGATTGAGGCTCTCTGGCAGGAGAGTATAGAATGAAATAATCACATGCCCGCAAATTTTTTTTTTTTGTATTATTGAAATTTTAGGTTTTCAGTCCATGGATATCCAAATCTGTACATAAAAGAACACATGTAAGTGGTCACTGTATATGTATTTGTGACTTCTTACCTGGAATACTTCTGCAGAATATCAAGGCCTGAGTCAAGACTGGTTCTCTTATAATTATCTACATTGGCCAAGTTAATGCCTGAGTCGACTGATGGTCTCTTGATGAGTTTGCCACGACGGACTGAAGTGTCACTCCAGGATGATGCAGGTGACAAGCAGCTAACTGGACGACTAGGATCCTGTTCGCTGCTGAGAGGAAGGTCTACACTAAGGTGCCGCTGCTTCTTGAAGTCACATCTGAAACATTGTAAGTCTTTAATAGAATAATGATTATGAGAAAATATGGCATTATGTGCTTAGTAAATATAATTCAAAAGGAGAGAGAGGAGACAATGATCAGTTGTAGAGAATAATAGGATCTCATGTGAAAGGAGGAAGATTGAGAGGAAGGCCACGAATGGAATGGATGGACGACATGAAAAGAGAAAGGAAGGATGATTGTGCATGATAGACTAATCGAGATGAGTGGAAAGTAGCAGTTGTGAACGCATAGAGTGATGATTCATCCTTAAAGATACTTGGAGGAGGTTCCCATGCACCTGTGAATTAAATCAGGTGTAGGCAGGGAGAGCATAGCTAGATATCTGTCCATAGATTGACATACCGTATTTTACGGCTTACAAGACGCTGTATCTTGGAAGACGCACCCTAATATTGGAGAGAAATTTTGAGAAAAAAAAAGAAGAAAAGTCATTCTCACACAAAAACAACTTCACCATATCCATGAATTTATGCAACCTTTTCTTAAACTATCTATTGTCTCAGCACTCACCACAAGTTTGCTGGAGCACTCACCACAAATGTACAACTAGGTAATTACAACTACCGTTGGTAAATACACACACACTGAAACAGTTGTTGTTGTTGTGGTTGGGGATTTGTTGAGGCTGTGGTACCACAACAGTCCCCGACATAAGAGTTTGTTTACATTCATCACTCGAGCGGAATGGCTCCCGCTTGGCTCCAGGAAGGTTTATGGTATTGGAAATACTTGTAACAAGTAAGTACTGAGGTTATTTATATCATATAAAACGCTGAATTGAATAGTTACTTAAGTTAACCTCATAATGTAATGACATCATACAAATCTACGTCCCTATCGGGCGAGCCAATACAACAACATTCGTCTTGGAAGACGCACAAGTATTTTACATGGTACTTTTTAGGAAAAAAGTGCGTCTTGTAAGCCGTAAAATACGGTATATATATATTTATATATATTTATATATATATATATATATATATATATATATATATATATATATATATATATATATATATATATATATATATATATATATATATATATATATGACTGTACCTGCGGGGAGAGGGTCGGAGAAACACATCCGGTGAGTGGTGAGTTACACCAATCACCGATGAGCCTGGGCTGAGGCTTGTGGTGTTGCTGCATGAAGTAGTGGTGGAGGTATTGCTGGTGGTTGAAAGCTGGGACAAGGAGGAAGAAGAGGATGAGAGAGACAAATTAAGTCCCTCCAAGCTGTTTCTTTGTTCTCTTTGACCTTCCAGCTGTTGCAGTTCCTCTGCTAGAACATGGTGGCCTGAAAATCAACATAGACATTTTTAGGTCAATCCTTCAAATCTAATCTAGCAAAAGACATCCCTCCATCTATCCATCTTTTGATCATATATAAGAACACGAATATAGACTCAATTTTATCATTACTATAATATCAAACATTACATAAACATTGTATTTTAATTATTTATTTGTTTTTTATATATATAGGACAGAAGGAAAATGTTTATAGATACTAATCTCCACTGTAGAACAAGAGTGAGCAAGATCTGTATGTACATCAAGTACCTTTCTCGGAAATAGTTCAATAACTTCAATTGGATTTTTCATTTTACTAATTTATGATTTAATAACTCATCAATTCTCCTACAATAAATATGATACAATGTTTGATAATTCACTTGAAACTTAAGAATCTGTACCTTACTCTCTCTGTACTACACTACTGATAGAAAATACATTTTCATTTACCATTAATGGCAGCACACTGCAAGGGAGTCTGACCAAGTTGATTTCTGGAATGCAGTGCTTGTGGGTTCCAGCGGTAGAGCAGAAGGGCAGTGTGACGGTGGCCCCGAGAACAAGCCCAACTCAGAGGCGTACAGCCCCTGGAGTCCTGACGCAAGGCATCCACCTCACACTCCAGCACCAAAGATGGATTCTCCTCACGCCATCGCAACAGAGTAACGATTAACCTGAAACCGGTAAAGGACATAGTTATAATGCATTTTCTAAGAAAAAAATTAGTTAAAAAATATGCCACTACAATAAGACAGAGAAAAATGTTTCAATAACATGTTGCAGCTAATAAAAAAATTTAAAGGCACATTTAATTGTTATATCCTAGTCATAACTCTCCTATGCATTATTTTTTCATCTTTGAAAAATCCATAAATCTATGATCCCTAATTATCAATAAGAGAGTATTCTTAAAAAATTTTTATTTGATAATGTGTATAATTAGTATATACATACGTACCTAGAATAACCTAGCATGGCTGCCAGGTGCAGAAGAGTGAGACCATGTAGCTCAGGCAAGCCAGAGGCAAAACCATGGTCCATGCTGAGCCACTGCTTTCCACTCATCCTCTGACAGTATGACACAACTCGCTCCTGAAAACATACTTTAAAATTCTGTATCCTGTAATACACAAATGAAGCCTTATTATAGCTATTCAAACTGCATAGAAACCCTGTTATTTTTTTTATATAAACTGAACTATGATGAAGAATTACAAAGCACTACCTCAAAGTTATGAGCTTTGTGCATCATAACATCGTTTTCATAACTGGATGGGCTTTTCTGACTGTCAGGGCAGACCTGGACTCTCGTTTCCATGGTCTCCAGCCGTTGCAGGAGAGTGAATTTGAGCAGGTGTTCATCCTGCTCCCGTATGACCTGCTCCTGTGTTAATTAACCACAATATATTAATCATAATAATACAAAATTGTACAGGTAACATCTATATATTCTGCAGCAATACTAATGTTATTTCAAGAAGTACTTTTCTTCAAATAAGAGAAACTATTGACACATCAGACAATTTTTTTCAATATATTCATTTTCATTTCAGAAGGCTATGTTTAAACCGGTTAGTTATTCAAAGAACTATATTCATCATATCCAATTTACCTCTTTGACTTTGTTCTCATCGGATGGAGGTTTTTTGTACTCAAATATCACAGAATTGGAGATGACAAAACCCTCACAGGCAACCTGAAGAGTCACTAAACCAACTTCATGTGCTGTAATGAATATGACACAATTTTTAACAATAAACAACACTAATGGATTAATTATAAGTGTTATGACACAAGTCTCATAATAAAAAATATATATAGCTTTAAAGGAGAGGACTAATTCATTAATTTTAACAGGATTATTCATATAAATCTTAAAAAATATAGTGGCAGTTGTAATATGCCATAAAGATATAAAATTTTTGTTCTCAGTTACCACTTTGTGCTTATAATCTTTTTGCTTTGCAAACATTATGAATAAAGTTTTGCTCCAATCCTGTTTATATAATACAGTATTTTCAAAAATTTCTTTTCTACAAGTTTTCAATACACATTTCCCATAAATCTTTTTTTTACCTAGTTTTCATAGCCATATTTCCATTAACGTATCCTCTCCTTTTTTCTTAAGTTTTGTACAAAATTTTCATCAATTTTACCATTGCATTTTCAAAATCCTTATTGACAATTGATCATCTGGACGAACAACTTTTTTTTCCTCATTTTCTCTTGATGTAACAAATTTTCCATCACAAAGGTGATCAATTAGCAGCCTGTTTCAAAATTTTCATCGTATACTCAACTTCTCAGATCAATAAAACACTTTTATTTGTTAATTTTCTTTCATCACTTGGTTTCCATCTACTATATGATGCAATGTATTACTGTTCTCATAATTCAGTCATACAACACTTACTTGATATTCCACTCATTTCTTTATGACACATATAATCACTTTTTGTGTAACTTCTTAGATTTCCTTTATAACTTTTATATTCATACATTGCATAATCCAGCCTTGCATATATTCATTTTCTTACAAGGAACACTAAGAGCTGGTAACGCTGATGTACTTCAGCCTGGTAAAAACTCATATTTTTCAAGTTTGAGACACTATATATATATATATATATATATATATATATATATATATATATATATATATATATATATATATATATATATATATATATATTGATAGCAGTGTGGTTCTTGCTCACGTTTTTTTTTCTGGCACACTTCAATAGTGTAAATCACACGAAAAATAAGATTTTCTAACTAATTCATCCTCTTCAAATGAATGATCATGATTTTTCAAGATTTTTCTTGTCTTTCATTCTTAATTCAGCTTTGCATAGAAGCCTTCTCATTCTTCATCACAAAGTTGTTTGCTTACATAATACCAATGATATTTCTACTACTTAAAAAATACATTAAAAAAAAAAATAAATAAAAAAAAAAAAATAATAATAAATAAATAAATAAATAAATAAATAAATAAATATATATATATATATATATATATATATATATATATATATATATATATATATATATATATATATATATATATATATAAATGTATATACATATATATTTTTTATGCAGATTTTTGTTTGCATTGACTCTAGATTCTACCTTATAGCCGAGACCATACTCATGTTAAAATTTATTAAAACTATGAATAATGTCTTAGTCTCACCTGGGCAGTAGCACCGTAGGACACCTGACTGAACAAGGGTGGTGGATGTAGGGACACCATCAAAGAGGACAGTGTAAGGTGAAGAGCTGCTATACCATGGCCCCGTTACCAGCACCTTCACTCCTCCCTGGATGAGACACCATTACAGAAACATGAACTAATTACTTGCATAACCAAGATGAATTATGCATGTATTGAAATTTGAGAAACGTTTACCTAAAGTCATGTAGTGCAAACATTTTTCCTAAGATTATTAATAAAATTATTGTCTTCCTTATCTGCTTTTTACTTATTTATCTTATAACCCTGACATTTTTACCATCACGCTGAATCATGTGCATCTTTGAAATTGTCATCAAATTATTCCTCATGCTAAGGACATCTAAGACCAACTACACCTATAGGTGCCACAATTTCTGGACACCAAATTACACTTACACTTAAAGTGAAACTTATATACACTGAGCATTAGAAATGAGTGTCTAACATACATATTACTTTTTTATGTATATACTTCACATACAACAATAATCTGATTTATATATCTATAAATCAGTTTATTCATAAATTGAGGAATAGAATTAGTAATTAATCTTTAAATAAATAAAATTCTAGCACAGATTAATTACAAATTACTGTAGTAAAATTATGGCATAAAACTAAAATTCAAACATGTAATAAAAAACCACTATCAATGAACATCAAACTAAATCCAAACTTATGCTTACCTCAGGATATGCCCACTCTGGAGAGTAGTCTGTTATGTTTGCAGTGTTTTCTCTGTAGTCCATTCGGGTTGTCTGCTGACTTTGATTTGTTACAGATTTGCCACTATTGTTTGTGCTGCTGCTGCTGCTGCTATTACTATTATTACTATTCAGGTTGTCTGGAGGGGATGTGTCGTAATGATCCAGATCAGGAAAATCACTCAGCATATCAAAAGCATCAAGATTGGCAAGAACGTCATCCTCATGCGTTGTCATGTCATTATCAATAAAGTCCATCGGGTTGACATCGGCAGTGGATGGTGCCTTGCGGCCACATGATCCCGGAGGAAGATTAGCTGACAGAGTTTTCTGTATATCATCAGGTGAGAGATCTAGAGTATTAGAAAATAGTTCAGCTTTCTCGACTGAAAGTTCAGACAATTCAGCTTTAATACTGAGAAATGTGTCCTTAGTTGGCTGTTGCTGCTGCTGTTGTGACTGATTCTGGTGTTGCTGTGACTGATTTTGGTGTTGCTGTTGCTGTTGCTGCTGCTGTTGATGTTGCTGTTGCTGCTGCTGTTGTTCCTGCTGCTGATTTGTTGTTGCTTCTCCAGCCTCAAGACTTGAAACAAGATTGGCAAATGTGCCGGAGTCCATGGCAATATTACCATTTGTAGCATCTAGCTTGAGACTTTCCATTACATCTTTATCACCTTCTCTTTTAACCAAAAGATTGGCATTTCGTGTAGATGCAGGTGGAGCTTGTTGCTGCTGCTGCTGTTGTTGTTGCTGTTGTTGCTGTTGCTGTTGCTGCTGCTGTTGCTGTTGTTGCTGTTGCTGCTGTTGCTGTTGCTGCTGTTGCTGTTGTTGCTGCTGCTGCTGTTGTTGCTGTTGCTGTGGTCCATGCTGAGTGGCATGATGCTGCTGCTGGTGCATGTGGTGTTGCTGTGGGTGATGGTGGTGGTGATGGGTGTGGCGAAGATGTGCAACCTGGGTGGAGTGAGGGACGAGTGGAGGTCCTTGGATGATGGAGGCAGCAGTAGAGACTGGATGAGGCTGACCCAGATAAGACGTGAGCGTGAGGGGGCCAGTCAGTGGGGGATGTGTAGATGGGTGGTGCCCGCCACCTCCCCCACTGTTGAGGATGAGTAGCCCACCCCCGCCCTGGATGTTGGACAGGTTTAGGATTAGCGGGGCTGTAGTGGTGTTCAGATTGTTGTTATTGTTGTTGGACGTGGTGGTGTTGCTGTTACTATTGTTGTTATTATTGTTGTTATTAGTGGTGTTGCTGGTAGAGGGTGGGGGCTCTGGTGGGCAGGCCCCCTCCTGAGTTACGCCCTGGTACTGGGGGGTGACGCACCCACCTGGCCCACTCGTTGACGATACCTGTGGAAGCAGCAGCATGCAGCCATGACATGCACGCAAAGTTAAGACCTGACAAAAATGATGCAGATACAGCAGGCTGGGAGAGGTAAAAGAAGTCTTATAGCAGGCTAGGGCTGGCTAAAATATACATGCTATCCTTAATAACTCCACACCCAAGGTCACATGTGGTGTCAAGTTCCAAGGATCTATGTAGTACTTACAGTACATATTGACTTTATTGAAGTTGCAGCCTGTTTCAAGATAATGAGATCCTTGCTATCTTTTATATCCTATCATTCAAGAAACACAGGCTTCAATGTCATATACAAATATCTAACACATTGTATGTCTAAATTCACTCCTGTCTCTGGTGGAGGATAATTTGTTAAAATAAAAAATATATCTACAGCTTATTACTCTGCTATAAGGTATTCAATCCTTTATAAGATGGAGCTAACAAGTCCTCTTTAAATGCTCCTCAAAGCAGCCATAATCTGCAAACTACTGATATAAAGCTCGTTTTGTGACAGTGAAAGCTGAATCTTACAAAATAATATGCTTGTGAATTGTCAAGGAAAGATATATATTCATTAATCATAAAGCCTGACAGGCAATTTTCAAGAAAGTATTACAATACAATTCTGGAAAAATCTTATAAATAATTAAAAAAAACTTAGAGAAAAGGTTTTACTTAAAACATATTGAAAAATGAAATGAAATCATACGAAACCAAGTGAGATAATGAAATTTACTCTTAGATTATGTGCAGATTTTAAAATTACTATTTCAATGACACCTCTATCACTGACTTCTAAAGTGTGTATTTACCTATTTAGCTATTTGTGTATGACTGTGAGAGCGTGTGCGAGCATGTGAATGTGAGAGAGTGTGTGTGTGTGTGTGTGTGTGTGTGTGTGTGTGTGTGTGTGTGTGTGTGTGTGTGTGTGTGTGTGTGTGTGTGTGTGTGTGTGGTGTGTGTGTGTGTGTGTGTATTTACCTAATTGTAGTATCCAGAACCTGAGCTACAGTCATGTGGTTTTGTCTCCGTATCCATATATGTCCATTTTTTTCAGTTATTGTACATTCTTTGCCATTATCGCCTCTTTCTTTAATCCATTCCTAGTATCTATACTTCTATTGGGATTTTTTTTTTTTTGTATCTTTCAAGCAAATTCCTTTTTCCAATTTGTTCTTGTGTCCCCTCAAATATCTATCCTTTTCTTTCTTTTACATTATTAGATCTTTTCTATCTGTTTCCTCCATGTTGCCCATCAATTCATTAACTGCAACAGTCTCGTCTTTCTCGTTGTGTGTGTTATTTCTACAATACTTGTAGCAAATGTTTCAGATGAAGGAAAACTATTCCTGGCCCTAACCTGGCTTTACAATAAACCTACAATTCAACTGATTGAATTATTGAGATATTAATTCTTATTGATTATTCAAATTTTACAAATAAAAAATAATAAATAAATTTAAAAAAAAAAAAAAAAAAAAAAAAAAAAAAAAAAAAAAGTAGCAATACAATTGTGGTGCATGTGTAACATATGTTGGGGCTGTGTATGCTCTGCTACAGTGCAAATCTTCAACAGAAAATGCAAAAAGAAAGGTAAATAGCACTAAATTTTACCGTTACTAGGGCCGCATTTATATTTAATTATTGTGGGCACACGCTGAGAGGCGTGTAGCCTCGCCAACCCTCTGAGGCCAGCTCCGACATTCACCCCATGAAAGTCCCCTTCCCATACCAAGTAACTCCCAACAGGAAGCATTGACTTGTCCCAGCCACGAACTTTGTGAGTGCCCCCTTGCCCTTCTCCACCCCAAGTTATCCCTTTCAGAAACAATCCGAGAAGCAGGATCAGCTTCTGGGTAATGTGCCACATGCGCACATAGCCAGAGTTGACATTGGTGGACTATGCTGGTAATAGGCCTTGATTCAGTCTCATGGAACAGTTGCTGATTTGACACGAAGTCATTCCAGCAATATCCCAGACATTTATTACCAAAGACATCAATTTGCCACTTCAGATCGGTATTCAGTGTCCATGTCTCACAGCCATACAGTAAGACAAGGATCACCAGCGACTTGAAGATTCAAACCTTTGACCGTCTGCACAGGTACCGACAACACCAGATACTTGTGCTGAGCGAGTCCATGACATCATGGGCCAGGCCAATCCACCGTAAGACTTCTTGATGTGACCCACCATCATTATGGCCCACACTACCAAGGTATGTGAAGCTATCCAAGATATCAATGTCCTTGCTTGCTTGTACTGCTTTATCAAGCAAGCCTCCAAACACCTGAACCTTAGTCTTGGGCCAGGAGACCTGAAGTCCTAAAGGTTTTGCTTTCTTATGCAGTGCTTTGAGAGCCATCAGCAGAATCTTTAGCAACTCAGGAAAGATTACGGCATCGTCAGCAAAAACAAGATCAGTGATCTTGGTGTTGCCGACAGATGCTCCACAATGACTTTGGTCCACAACTCTGCCCAGGACCCAGTCCATACATGTATTGAAAAGTGATGGAAAAGTGATGCCTCACTTCCGTATGCACAGGAAAGAAGCTGGACACGTCCCTGCCACACTTCACAGCACTCTCAGTCCTGGAGTACAGGCCAGATAGTAGATCAATAATCCTTGCAGGAATACCACAGAAGTGCAGAAGATCCCAGAGTACTTCGCGATGCACTGAATCAAATGCCTTTTTGAGATCAACATAGGCTGAGTATCCTCTGTCGAAACTCATGTCAGCGTTACACCAGTTGTTGACTTACCAGGTGTGAACCTTGACTATTTAGGTCTCTGATATTTCAGTAAATGATTGCGAACTGGCATCAGTAGCAGTTGCTTGGTACGCTGAGCAGCGTTATCCCACGGCAGTTGTTGCAATCCTGACGGTCCTCTTTACCTTTCCAGATAGGGACGATCAATCCCCTTTTCCAGTTAGGAGGAATGGTACCTGAATGCCATACAACAGTCAAGACAGCATGCAACCCACGAATCATGGCCTCGCCTCCAGTTTTGAGCAACTCTGCACTGATGTTACAAATGCCAGTTGTCTTTCCATCCCTCAACTTTACCACAGCCTCTTTGACTTAATCAATAGAAGGTGCAGTTTCGTTAATGGGTGGATCAGCATCCATCACCTGTAACCCAGTGGTTTGAAGCTGTCCGGTTGGAGGGTTAACCTTGAACAACTGCTCAAAGTACTCAGCCCAATGAGCCATCTGCCCATCTGTGTCTGATACGAAGCAATCATCTGCTGTTCGGATAGCAATCACCCGAGATGTAGACTTGGAACGGAGCTTCTTCAGGGCTTAATAGGCAGGCTTGAGGTCATTAACATTTAAATGAACCTCAACATCCTCTACGAGACTCCTGACATACCTCTCCTTGTCTCTCCTCAGAAGAGTTCTAGTCATACGCAACAGAGTCCTGTACTGGTTCCGGCTCCCAGCCAGCCTAGTAGAGCGACTCTTCTCTATACTGTCCAGCATCTCCGCTGAAGAAAATTCACCCCGTGATTTTGGATGCCCCCCAACACACCCAATGGCAGCCTCAAGAGTTTCACGTTTGAAGGTATCCCACAGTTCCACCGGGTCCTCTAGGGTGTCAAGCACTTCAAATTGATTTGAGACTGTCCCTGCATACTAATGAGCACATAACAAATCCTTCAGTTTCTCAAGATGGAACACATTGTGATCACATCTTGATATCTTTCTGGACTTGACATGAAGCTTGAGTATTGCAACAACAAGCCTGTGATCAATTGCAATTTAGAGATTAAAAATCCTGTAGGTCAGTAACCAGCTTAATGTTGATCATGCCTATGAGTACATCCAATGGGAATACTAAAGGTAATGGTTTACTTCTCCTAGCCTTAATCTTCGACCTTGACCTTTCAAAATTTAATTAAGTTGAGATTTAGAATAGGGGGTCATGTTGAAGTTTCATGAGGTTGCGATGCATAGTGTTGCTAGAAAGTTGCTATCATACCAACAGACAAACAAAGTGAAAGCATAACCTCGCACACATCTTCGTTGGCAGAGATAATTAGTATTCTAAAGTATAATGTCTTTCTGGATATACTAAACACAAAAACAAAGAAGAGAAGAGTGCATGTTTTCATAATATGTTCCTTCATTATATTTGCTTTATCCCTTATTACTGTACTTCAATAATAATCAAGTTATCCTACAGACCTTACGTGTTTCTATAGTGCACTTGTAAATTACATAAAATAAAACAAATTAAATAAGTAAGATGTAATTATAGTTATCTTATATCATAATCATATTAAAATTAAGATATAATAGTAATACCAAAATGAAATATAATATAAGTATGCTATAATGTTTCATGATTAAAAACTTTGACAGCAAGGAGATTTTGCTTGATAACATTAATCAGCAATAACTCAATCAGTTCAGTGTTATCTAAACCACAAGAATTTGGCTTCTTTACAGTGTGGTCTGATCAAATGACTCAATCCCAGCCATTAACTACAGCATTACATAAAGGCAAGCGATATAAAGCACACAAGTTATAAGTGATTGCGTGTTTGAATGGCAGGTGGCCAGTTTAAATGGAAACAAGCATCATGAAATTGCACAGCAGATGACAGGCTATCAATACTAAAACTATAAATGTAATTATCATTGAAGTAAACAAGATCCCAGTTAGGCAATATTGCACAACATTAGTGATGTGAAATAGTTCTAAAAAATGAAGTAAGCATCTGCAGACTATTTTTGGTGCTAAGAATATAATAGGGAAGGAGTATAATGAAAAAGCATTATGCAATAAGGGATCAGTTCCATAGTTTTAAAATGGTTTCTAATTCATTATTCAGAAAAAGCAAACTTGAGCATCATAAAGTGTAGGGTGCTGGAGTTAACAGAAGCAAATCAGACACTGTAGCAAAGAAAATGATGGAAGGCAAGTTTTTTGCCTATTTTGCAAGGCAATACACTGACACACTGGCTGATCACTCCATGCTAGTCAACTAGACAAAAGTGCATCTCAAGGCTAGCTTTGTGATATCATAATTCATTCTCCCATCTATGTACCTGTTCTAATAACATATGAAATTATCTAATATAATAATGTAGAGGTGTTCAGCATCATTACACATCGCCATTTCCCATTCAAAGAGACAGATGAATAGAAGTCACGCTCCTATGGTTCATGTTCTCATATGTACGTGATTCATGAAATGAATGTTGCAATATTTACATGTGGTGCATTGGTGCTGTGAATTACGTAAAGAATCTTTGTGTTTTATGACATACAAGGAAAGTAATCTTTGTTCACAAGAACATATCTTGCCTAATGTAATGTAAGTTTATACAAGAAAATATTCCAATTTAGAGAATAATGAATTACAAATGTTTTATAAAGAACGTAACCGCAGTTTGCCTGTAGTGCGATATAGATTAGATTGTGATCTGTTAGAAAAAGAAAAAACAGGTGAAAAAGCTTAATAGCAGAAACAAGAAATGCCTGCAACCATAAGACCATTATTCATAATGGCACTGGTATTATTATTTTGTATATGTAGGTATGTGAAGCGATTAAATTATATTTTTGTGATTTTAGACTATTGCAAAACCCCAGGATTATTACTTTTAAACTAGTGGTAAATCTACTATATTTTCAAAATTACAAATACAAGCTGATAATAAAAGTTAGATATCACTTACAAATGTGTGCATTTATCAACTATTTACTGTTTTGCACTCATTACATAATGGCATAGATATTCATCAGACAAAACTGTATACAACTGCCTCAAGATATCTCCTTTAGTACTTCTGGTCACTGTAACATGTATGTAATTGGGGAGGCGGTGGCTGAGTGGTCAGAGCAAGGATGTGGTGAACTCAGTGTTCTGAGTTTGAATCCCGCCAAAACTTGGCCATTTTTCAAGTTATCGTTGAGTGGCTAAGAAATCCACATGCTGCTATTCAACTCTGTCTTTGACTGCGAATGCATCGGGGACTTAAGGGGGGCGACATGAACCTCCACAGACATCACTTGAAAAATACTGCACCAACCACTAACGAGCGAGGGTCAACCACTATCATCACGGCTCTCAAAAATTCTTAAAGGGCATCAGATCCTTGCAGTAGATAACCTAAAGGTGCTATAGGCCAAGACATAAAAGAAAATAGAAAAAAAAAAAAAAAAATGTTGAGTATGTATTTATGTGAAAGATTTTTTTCTTTCATGACCACCTCCTCCTCTCCCCCTACATCATCATAAGAGGTATACATAATAGCAGCAAATATAGAAAAGTCAACTGATCAGCAAATCACTTAGGGGGCGCCCCTTTCACACGGTGCCTGTGATGCCAGCAGGCGATGCCCACGGCCGTACTTAAGCTAATTACTGATGTTTTCAATGTAACCTTTCATATGGTGCGGGTGAAATGCAACGCAGGCGCCACTTGGGTTGCCTGCGGGCCTGCCTTTGCATGTTGTGCTAAAGGGAACAGTGTTCAACGAGTGTCTTTACACATAGTGGGCAGCACTGCACCACGCACATATTTTCCGGAGGAAACTCATTAAGTAGCCAATTGGATTTCAACGTTGTTGCATGACTGTCCCTTTGTACTTAATATGGATGCTGATATTGACACAGAGCAGTTAATATCACTTGTTCAGGAGAGACCAGCTCTGTGGGACAAATCACATGAAGATCAATCAAGGGATGAATCCATATTTTACGCCTATGTCTCCTCTTCTTGTGTAAATGTAATAGGTAATGGAGACGAAGGTGATTATGGTCCATAATCAATGTGTGCACAACACAAACTGGTGCGGGTGGCAAGTGGTTTACACCCGCACCGTCTCAAAAGATTCATGGAAGCGGGTGTGTCTGCGTTTACGTGCAGACGTGGGCTGTGTGAAAAGGGTCTTATGTTTTGATATATTGAGGACGTATATTGTGCTGTATGTACTGGTTGCCAAGAACAATGGCAATTTATATTGTTTTCAATTCCTTTTTGAAGAACCTCAAAAATCAATGCAACATATATTTTAGTTTAATTGGCTTCAATTTAATGTAAGAAATCAAACACATCACTATCAGCTTGAAACCATTCTATTCCAAGGAGTGAGTGATTTACTACAAAAAAAAGCAAGCGCCAGACCTCAGAGCTCATACAGCGCTATGTTAAGCTAAAAGGCAGATGGTAGAGCAAAAAGATGATGGCAAGACAAAGTATGGGGAATGAAAGAACAGTTAGTTATAGTCAAATCATTAGATCAAATGGAGGAAGTGGGTTTGTTGCAGGAAGGAAATTATGTTGTGGCCTATACATAATCGTGTAAGTGCAGTCTCCCATCTATTCTTGTGACTTGGTTCTGATGAGAGTTGGATGGTTTAACTCCACAAAGTTTATCATTTGAGAGGTTAGACCAGGAGAATTCCCAACAACTTAGTAGAAAAATGAAAAAGGATTGGAAATTATGACAGTTTGAGACTTTTGTGAAACGATGGCATCCTAATATATAGTAACAGAGAATTGACCAGTGAGTTGACACGTTCACTACCAGTAATTCCACCATGACTTGCAACACAACAAAAACAGATAGACTTTTGTACGGACATAAAGGCGAGCAGCCATTCTTGGATTTCACGAACAAAAGGTTGAATAATATAGAGAGAGCGTAGGAGGGAGAGAGAATTTTGCGAGTCTGTGAAAATTGCAAAGGATGTAGATGGGTAGAAAAGAAAGTTTCTTAAAGCAAAGAGAATAGTATATAGCTCAGTCGTAAGGACATTGAACACGCATGGTAATTGAAACTGAAAATGCCGGGAGGGGAACAGAATGGCAAAAACAGAACCATATTAGGATTTAAATCCGAGCTCTTTCAAGAAGGGTAATAGCTAACAATCACATGTCCAGCGTGTGATCCTACAGACCATGCTGAATAACACACATACACACACACACACACACACACACACACACATACACATTTGACCTCATGGGGTCAAGAAGTGTTTCATGGCACTTCTCGGAACAGCAATGGTGAGTTTGTTAACTGAACCCCCACCCATCCCAACCTTAAACTTGTAACAGATCAGCCAGTGTCGATCAAACAGAGCTGGTATTGGTTTAATATATAAAAGATGTCATAGACATTGATGTGGTAGCCATTGTATTGGATAAGCAGTACTGGTGAATGTTTACCGTCAAAAAGATGACACTGATATTTTCATTAAAGCAGAAGCTGTACTTTTGTGAGGCATGGATTGGTACCCTCTAACCCCTACCCCAAACTATCATCTAGTTACCATGCCTCAGTATAAGACATTTTTGGTAACACTGACACATTGTTTGTCGTGAAAATTAGATTACTATATAATTGTTATGTGTACATGGAACAATCAACGGAGGGAGAGTTATCATTGCGTTAAAATAGACTTCAGCCATGTTAAGAAGAACTAAATGAGATATTCTCACTCCTGTGCGCTAGGTGTGAATTACATTAAGGAAAATTATGCTATGGTTGACGCCACTGATATTGATCTATGGTACTGAATTAATTGTTTTCTAATGCCGTGTCACTTCTATATGCAAACAAGAGTCGAGGCAAAGGGATACCTTGAGGCAATTGTGTATGCAAAACCAAGTTCTGTATTTCCTGCCAAATAAAATGCACACTTTTCAAGCAGTCTCCCCAAAACTACTATCTCTTATACACCCTTATGGTATGATTGGGACAGGATCAAGATTGTGAGCTTAGCAGTCCTTGACTGAAAACCAAATACAGGTTACTTGTAACTGACACAGATCTCTACAAGACAACATAAGGAGAAATATATCATCATTTAAAATGTATATGATTATAAATAATCAGACAATAACAATATATTGAAATACAAATAAAAATATATATGCAGTAGGCCATCAGTCAAGAACAAACTTCTCAATTGTCTTATCTTATTCAATTACATATCTAGCTTGTCTGTTATTTTTCAGTATGGATTTACCTTCAGTTGCTTTTAAAAATCAGATCTGTTAAATTACTGATGTGATGCTTTGCTGTTGTAGTTGGGTGATGGCACGCAATTCACATATGATCCCGCTATAACTATCAGTCTTGCTGATAATTTGAGTTTCCACTGATGTGCAACCTACCAAGCCCTTCCTAAATATATGTGTATTTAATTGAAAATAAAGTGCTTTATCATCATACAAAATAGAAAAATCTGATGTAAAATTCATTGCCAAATATATTAGTTTTACATGGTAGTGACAGGATATATGATGTAATTTCTAAAGTTATCTGATATTTTTACGAATTTACGGAATATGAGACACCTTATAGTGATTAAATCATAATCTTAAATAGTCCAGTCATTGAACACTTTCGAAGCATTAATGCATATAAGAAGAAAGCAACTAATTTAATATATATTCTTTTTGTGCTGCTGCTGTAGTGGTATCCGATCAGATTTTGTTTTCTTACAACCCAAGTTCGATTTCAGGTGGTGGAGGTTATATTGGCTTCAGAGGCATGGAGATTTGGATTTATTTTTTTTACATTTCCTGTATGTTATAAAAGCCAACTAAAGAGGACAAATGTGAAAGGCTGGGAAACACTATTATTGCCATGGATTAATAATGAAACAAGAGGACTTTTCTGCTTTGTTCATTCTGATATAAATTTTATCATATCAAATTGGTTCCTTTTGGATGCCACTTTGCACGTGCAGAAGGTGAAATGTATAGAAAAATGTTTTTTCTTCTTTCGAATTCATACTTTACATAGCCATCAACAATTAAGTTGTGTCAAAATCCATTATTTATTTAATTGTTACTAATTGTTCCTTAAGACCATGAAAGGTGTAAGATGGATGGAGGACTGACCTGGTTTGTATCATTGTCTGAGGGTGCTGGCATGGTTACCAGTGCCTGGCGGGAAGAAGTGATGGTGTTGGGTCCCTCATGATGGTGGTGATGGTGATGGTGGTGATGATGGTGAGGCAGCTTTGCCACACTCAGACGTCGGAGTGGATGTAACGTACACTGCTTGCTATGCTCAGCACCCACACTTGCACCACAACCACATTCAACACCACTCTTGTTGGCTACAGCTGCTGCTGCTGCTGCTGCTCGTGCTACACGCTGCTTCTCCATCAGCTGGGCCACAATGGCCTCCACAGTCTCAGCTGTCTGTGAGCCAAATAATGAATCAGAAGGAATCAACACTATGATATAGAAAACTAAATAATTATCTGGCTTTACTGCATGTAATCTCAGAATTATTTATGTGGCTGGCATTTAAAATAATTTAAATCAACAAACACATTAAGTAGCTTCAACATCCCCAACTCCTTAACTTACAATAATAGTGTGTTACATGTATGGCATTTTTGAGTGTACCATATGTTGAATATCTATATCAAAAGAAAAGATAACTTCTATTTAAAGTATATATGCTAATACCGATTACAGGCAGATGTCATATGTAAGATATTAAATAACTTTCAATTAATTATTTACCTTTGCATATTATGAAGATTCATGTAAGATTATGTTTATTATTTCAAAAATTAGATAACAATAATAATAATAATAATATTAATAGTGATAACTATATTATTATTATTATTATTATTATTATTATTATTATTATCAATAATGAAGATAATAATAACATTGATAGAAATAATATTAATCATAATAGTACTTAAAGATTGGCAAGAAGCTTGTCATGTGCCACTGTATTAAACTTATTTAACAAAAGGGAGTGTGAGGAACAAGTTTACCAGCATTGCAGGAAAACTTTTTGGACAGTAATTAAAAAAAAACTTTTCCAGTAGACTGAGTGCTAAATTGATGATGAACAGGATGCTTTTGAGAGGGATTGATGTTGTGATCAAGTGATATGACTTCAAAAGTATTAGACAGGTAGCAATTCATCTAGAGTACTTGTGGACTTAGAGAAAGTATACGTAAAGTAACATAAATGAGCAGGTGATACAGCAAGTATTACAGGTTTATGGGATGTGTAGGAAACTACTGGGAAAAGTTATAAGTTCATACAAGGAAAGTAAAGAGAAAAGGGAAAAATTTTGTTATAGTCTTTTCTAAGACTGTAGTGTGTTATGTTACGGCTGTTGAATACCTTTATTTAAGTGGTGAGGGTAATAAAAGGTAGGGATAGGAAGGAAAGGAAATAAAATAGAACAATACGATGGAACATGTGGAGTATTAATCACAAAGAAAATTTAACTAAATATGTGTTTGCAGAAGGCACCACTAGCAAATGATATAGCCAAGGTATGTGTGCACAAGGTTCATTTAGAGTTGTAGTGAAGCCCAAAAACACTTTATATTATGGTTAGTTAGCAAGACAACTTCTCATCTTAGCCACATCAGCACATATTCATGTAATTACCTCTAAGACTCTATTAAAAAATTAAATAATTCTTTATAACAAACTATGTATCATTAATTTGCATATATGAGCACACTAGTTACATACCTATATTTAGCAAAATATTTAATTTGAATATAGAAAAATAACACTGAAAGAGTAAATGCTCAAATGAATGACTTCTGCCTGCAGTAAAAACATTTGTTTCAAGACACTGAAATGATATTAGTGGCACAACTCAATTAAGGATTTCCATCATGCAAGGATCATGCAGGTACCATGGAGTTTTACCTCCAATACTAAGTAAGAAATGTATGCAATGTATATGTATGTATGTATATATATATATATATATATATATAATATATATATATATATATATATATATATATATATATATATACATATATATATATATATATATATATATATATATATATATATATATATATATATATATATATATATATATATATATATATACATATATATATATATATATATATATTATATATATATATATATATATATATATATATATATATATATATATATATATATACATACATACATACATACATACATACATACATACATATACATACATATATATATATTATATATATATATATACTATATATATATATATATATATATATATATATATACAGATATGTATACATAACATACATACATACATACATATATATATACATAAAACTGTACAATACTTTTATTGATTTATCACAATGAATTTCTAATGGGAATCAACTAAAGAGTACCTTTGCAAAATATATACTATACAAC
>JAXIVD010002384.1:5000-60000 GCA_036785275.1 Cancer borealis | reverse complement strand
TGTGTGTGTGTGTGTGTGTGTGTGTGTGTGTGTGTGTGTGTGTGTGTGTGTAACATATTCTGTAAACCACATTCCTGAATCATTATAACAATATCTTAATGTGTTCCTTTCATCTGAATGTTGCTTTGTTTGTTATTATGATGATTGTGATGGTTAACTATTGAACACACTGTCCCACACTTACCTTCATAATGCTGCTGGATATAACATGGGTGACTGGAGTGTGTGCGGCGAGGCTGTGACCGGCTGACAGGGCGGTGCCATTATCGGGGACAAGAGGATGGGCGACAGGAGTATTGGTCGAGAGGCTGTCGGTGTCAAGGCGAAGATTTGTTAACTGGGTAGGTGAAGGGTGAATAGCATCAGGTGCTGCAGCAGGAACCAACAGCAGCAGCAGCAGCAACATTAACTTGGACAGCAACGCCATCCTTGACCTAGTTGGCAGCGTTCGGCCCATGACGGGTGACTGACGGCAGGTAAGATGCTCCAACACACGATGAATATCTGCCCATAAATCATACATAACATTATAGATGAAAATGGAGATAATGATGTTCACTAATCCTATTACAACATATTAATGTGATTTCAATACTTGCTTTCAGTCTGAGGAATGCTGCGATTGTTAAGTTTAAAAAGAATTTGTTCTCAATTGTCTAAAGGCGCCCGAATTAGTATCATATTTATAATTTTTCTCAGATTAGATTAGAATAAAAAATCTGTATTAACAAATTTCGGAAATGGTTTGCACAATTCATTGAGTCACGACGGTACGTATCTGCACGGCTATTTCGCAAAGCACTAGTGATCCAACAGAAATACAACCTAGAAATTAGCGTTCTAATAGTTACGCTAGCAATATCACCTAACGTTTAGTAAAATCTTATTAGATTGTTACTGATAATTTTTCATTTATTTTATCCTATTATATTTATCTATTCATCTTTATTTCTATCTTCTTTCCCCATATAATTGAATTAGTTTTTTTCCTTATTTGTCACCTAACATTGTTTGAGAAATGATTAATTGTATCATAAACAGAGTTGATTATCTCAACTAATCCCTACCTTGTCAGCGTAAAGATGTGATTCGATAAAGGAGTGTTTCCTCGCCTCTATGTTATGAGCCGAGCGTCTGTGTGCTGTGTAGGCCCCGTCGCCTGTCGAGCCGCCACCGCCCGCCAGTGAGACGCCGCAAACTGAAACTGAGCTTGAAGGATCTGCCGAACTCCCTTTTCTAGCAGGGGGTTGAGGGAGGGAGCAAAGGGGCGGTGCTCTGACTCTTACAACCCTCTTTCTTCACCCCCCCCTCTGCTTCTCTCCTAGGTCCCCGTCTCCAACCCAGGAAGGGAGGGGAGAAACGGGCAAGAATGATGACGGGGAGACTTGGTGAAGATCAAAGCGGTGAGTGGTCATTGGCTAGGCAGGATTAATCACTTTTTTATTTGTTTTCCTTTGATCTCATACTCTGCAGACCTCTTTGCGCCTTCATCTCGTCCCTCCCTTGTGCCTCGTGAGTTCACTTTCTTTATGTTTGCTCTCTCCACCACGATTTTTTTCACTTCCTCTGTAGTTTTAATTGCGTCTCTTGTGTTGTAACCTACTATCACGAAAAAAAAGTCGTATAAGTATAAAACTGATCTTCACCTTCTTTCATCGTGTTGCCGTAATTGCCACATGTGTTTTTATGACGTTAAGAAGGTCCTGCCGGAGTGAAACATGTATACGAACAGTAGACTGCATCTAAATCACGTGTACTTCATATCAATCAATGAATTTACTCACTTCATACCTACTTTTCCAAATCTTCAGTTTTTCGTGGAAATCAGTCCACAATGGTGTATGTTTTGACACCGGTTGAGTACCCATCCTCATCTTGGCGTGCGAATGGCTCAAGTCCCTTCGAAACACACACACACACACACACACACACACACACACACACACACACACACACACACACACACACACACACACACACACACACACACACACACACACACACACACACACACACATACACACACACACACACACACACACACACACACACACACACACACACACACACACACACACACACACACACACACACACACACACACACATGTATGTATACAATATATATATATATATATATATATATATATATATATATATATATATATATATATATATATATATGTGTGTAATTAATGGGCAGTAAATTTTCTCTTAGCAAATTTAATTGCAAGCTATAGCTAGTTCGGAGTTTACTATTTACTATTTCAAAATATTTTCTCTATAACTTAATAATGTCTTTTCATCTTTAGAGATGAAATGTATGACTTCACTATAGCTAAACATATATGCTGGATCACGATTTTCGAGTCCTAGACTCTTCTTAAACAGCGTGAAGAATAATGACTTCCTTAGAGGTCCAAACGAGAAAGATTAGAGTGCTGCATGAGCGCGCGCGAGCACGCACACACACACACACACACACACACACACACACACACACACACACACACACACACACACACACACACACACACACACACACACACACACACACACACACACACACACACACACACACACACACACACACACACACACACACACATATTTTAGGGAACACAAGAATGGGGAAGAAAAAATAACAGTGAGGAGGAGAACTGAGTACAAGTTGATGAATATGAAAGTAAAGGTGTTGGTAAAAGCGAGTAAAATGAAAATAGATAAAAAAAAAGTTTGATATAAAACTGAGTGAGAAGATTGACGAAAATAAAAAAAATTTTGGAAGGAAAATAAGAAAGAGAGAGGAAGAGTAAGGGATCAATGTGAGAATTAAGATAGAAGGCGGAGTTTGTGTAGGTGGTAAAGAGGAGGTGAAAGAAGAATGGAAGAGTCACTGAATGTCTAGTGAATGAGAAAAAAGAATGGAAAGCAATAGTGCCGAGCATGAATATGGAAGCGGGTGGAAAATTTGTGTGTGCAAAAAAGAATTTATAGAAATCATCTTCATCATCAGCCTCTTTGAGTCCACTGAAGGACAAAGCTCTCCCACAATCTTCTCCACATATATCTATCAGATGCCTGTGTATTCCAGGTTACTCCAACAAAACTTCATATATCATCTCTCCATCTTGTCTGACATGTCTTCTTTTACCATTCCTGGATTGCCATTCTGTTATTAAAGTCATTCAATATATGTTTGTCGTATGACGTGTGCTACCCATGTCCACTTTAATCTTTCAATTGTGGTTAAAATGTCATCAACTTTGGTCTGCTCCCTAATCCATGATGTTCTCTTCCTATCTCTCCATGTTATGCAAAAAAATATTATCTCCATTTCCATTTCGGCATTTTGAAATTTTCGCAGCAGAGCTTTTGGAAAACTCCAGGTTACTGATCTGTATGTTAGAATTGGTAGAATGCATTGATTATATTTTTTTGTCTTCAGTGATAATGGGAGATCATTTTTGATAGCATTGTGTTGCCTGTTAAAATATCAAAAACACTCCATCCCATCACTATCTTTTTTTTTTTTTTTTTTTTTTTTAATCTGCACATGCACCAATTTCTGTCCTGAGTAAATGTATTCCTCATCTGCCTTAATTTCATGGTATAGTATGTGATTATTGAACATCACCTTAGTCTTCTTCATATTCATCTTTGAACCTTCTTTTTTGCTCTCTCTGTGCAACTGCAAAATCATCTGCTGTAAGCTCAATAAAACAATATCATAAGCAAAATAGAAGCTTTTAATAGACCCCTTGCTATATTGGTATTTTATCGCAGATTATATGTAGCTATAAAGTGGCAATTATTTTCTTATATATGTATTTTAATATCTTCACATACATTTCCTCTAAGCCCTGTTTCCTGAAAGCTTTCATGACCGCTGAGGTTTCCACTGAGTCAAAAGTTTTTTCATAGTCTATGAAAGCCATGCATAGCAGCTTAGTGTGTTCTACATTATTTTTTTTCATAATGACTTGATATATTACATGGATGTGGCCAGTTGAATAACAACACCGAAAACCTGTTTGTTCACCTTCATATAATTGTTAACACAATAACTGCATTGAGATATCATATATTTTTACAAATGAATCTACAGTACTCATCAGCTCTTTGTTGACAATCTTTCGTAATGGACAGTATCCTGACATATGTCATCCCTGAATTCATGGTAGCACTGAGAATCTTGATGCACTATCCAGCTGTTTCTTGCTAAGTGTGTCAATTAGTTGTACAATTTTGGATAGGTTGGCGCATCAGCAGAGTGCAGCTTCCGTTGGGCCCTCGGGTTTGTCCTATGTATATGGTCTGGAATGTGTACCTTAACCTGCATTTACTATAAGACGTTTATCATAATACTCTAACATATTAATGCAAAGATATTAGTGCAGAGTGGACTTGAATGTTGACAGGGTAGATGAGGTAACCAGACTGTGGAAGATAATTGCACACTGCAACCACCTCAGTATGTACTACATGAAAACTTGACCTTTTAAGGAATGACCACGATCGAGTAGCTCGGTCATAATGCCATTTAACCATTAGGCTGATACATGACCTGCAATCTAAAAATCTCAGTAAATGACACAGGCCTCAAATTATAGTTCAGAAACTTCTGAGCCTACAAAATAAAGTTATTTCACCTCTTGGGAAAGCGAATAAAAGACAAATCCTTATTCAACTTTGAATTGCTCCACGAGTCCATGCGTTTCAGTGCGACAGCCGAGTGCTTTATCCCTCTGGCCCCTTGGCAGCGCTACCTTCGCGCGGCGACCAGCTCGCCCATAGGAGTGGACCGTCCTCTTGATGTAGTCCTTGTTATAAGTTATAACCGTTATATCATCGAGAGCTTCCTCAATAGTGTCAATACCGCGTCTTCTTCCCTAAACCCATGAAACATTCGCCCCAATATCCCCATCGTAACAATATTTTACCTTAACCAGGTACTTTTCGAAATTTCGATTTTTATTCAATAAAGTGTCGCTACTTTTCGTTATTAAGAACATAATATTATTTATGGTGGATTTTATTTTAAGTAATGATGCTTACAAAATTTTACATATTGAGATACAAAAGTAGCTTAACTTTGAATGTTGTTTGATGTTTATTGATACCACAAATAAACAGATACAATAAAAATACACATAAAAATTTACAATAAAAAGGAAACTTACATAAAAACAATAATTAAAAAAGGTAAACAAAGCGGCTATACAGAGAGCCGCCCGTGGCTAGAGGTTTCTTCTTAGCAGGTTTGGAGGGCGTTGTCCATCGCGTCGTCGTCTTCCTCCATTTCTTCAAAACTATACCATTCATTGGTGAAGTCATATCCAGGGAAGGGCGGCATGTGCGTAAGTGGCCTGGCAACAGGGAGGAGCTCAGGCAGGTGCTTTTGTGCTCGCAGCGCTCGCCGCGCAACATTTAGCGCTGGCTCGTGCGAGCACCGCTCCTGTTTGGCCCACTGCTCCTGTTCGTACAGGTGGGCAAACTCGGTCAGGAGGCGGACCAAGTCCGTCTCACCGAGAGTGAACCAGGAGGTTTTCTCCTTCTGTTTGACGGCCGTGCGGGTGGGAGCCATCTGGGGGGGTGGCACATCAGCGGCAGGCGTCGTCTTCACGGGGGGTCGGCTGGGCTCCTCCTCCAGGGGGAGTGGTGGTTCCGGCCGGGGTGTCTTCCTTCTTGTCCGTCTTCTTGTTCTGCGGCGCCGCTGCCTCCCAGGCGTCGGCTGACTCCTGGACGGGGTGGGCGGTGCAGGTGGCAGGCGGGGCTGAGCAGCCTCGCTTCGCCGTGGTGGTTCCTCGGTGACCCGTTGTAGCCGTGGGGGTCCACCGGTGATCCTTTGGAGTCTGGCAAGGCATCGGCGGTTCCAGGCGTGGTGCTTGTCACCACAGTTGGGACAGCGCGGAGAGGGCCTCTCACCGTCACCGCGAAGGCGCCGGATGTAGTCCCTCGAGGCGTGGTCCCCACTGCAGACTCCACAGAGGTCCTTCTTCCGGCTGCACTGGCGTTGGTAATGAGCAAACGCCTGGCATCGGAAGCAGCGGACGGACTCAGGAACGAACTTCCTGCAGTCAAACCTCCCGAAGCAGCCGAGGTCGAGCGAGGCGGGGACAGGTCCCCATAGCATCATCAGAACTTGGCGGGTAGGGAAGCGACGTCCATGTCCGGCGTTGTGGGTGCACCTCTCAGCTGTTAAAACAGCAGGATGCTCCTTCACCGGGTCCAAGGGCAGGGCGGTTGGGTAACCCTGGAGGACACACTTGCGCGTGACCTCCCTCGGCAGCAGGACAATGCTTCGCGGCTGTCCGGCTGCTACCTCCTGCAGTGTGGTGGCATCGCCCCAGTCTGCTCCCCGAATGAAAGTCTCCCGTGCGGGAAACTTCCACCCGGAGAAGGAGCTTGAGCTCGTTCTCCAGCCACGTGGCAACTGAGTAAGGGCTGTCTTCTTTGTGCTCGGCGATCCTCCAAAACATTGGAGTGCCGCGAGCAGTAGGGATTGAACGTAGTTCAATTGGTATCTAGTTTAAAAGCTAAATATTTTCGTTCTCCTATAAGTTTCTTATATTACAAAGTTGATGGAAATCAACATATATAAATGAAAAGTATATAGATAATAACACAAAATACAAAATAATATAGTGAATAGATAATAAACAATAAAATGCACAACAAATTGAATAACTAAATAAAATTAAAATTTGTTATTTAATATATAATAGTAATACATTTATTGTTTTACATTTTCTTTAACAGGACGGCTAAGGACATTGAAATGTTAGGAGACACTTAAACGCGCTGCTACGTAGGCTGCTGGTGTTCGGCCGACGATACGACATAAGTTTGACCGCGGAGGATCACCATTAAATCATGGGAAGGTGTGATCACTTAATAACAAGCCGTCATATCCCAAGCTCCGCCCATTCCCAGGAAGATTGATTAAATCCCCTGAACTAGGCATCTATGAACCATATAGTTCTGCTAGAGTTAACAAGAGAGTGCTGCCCCCTTCACCAAGCTGCCGTGAGCCAGGATCGAACTCCCAACACTGACGGAGTGGATTCTAAGTTAAAAGTATCAGCAACCACACCAAAGAGAGGAATTATTTTAAGCAATAACAACACAAACACAGTATAAATGAAAAACGTGAAGCAAGATGCACCCTGACGGTGTGAGTGTGGGCGACTGGGCGTGTAACTGCTTTCCTAACATGGTAACAATGCCGAGCTAAGAGAGCTTCACCCCCACGCTGCACATGGCATATATATATATATATATATATATATATATATATATATATATATATATATATATATATATATATATATATATATTCCTTTTTTTACACCACTGATTTTCACAGTATAAAGTTTCCTTGAAGATAAAATGTAATATCATATAATCGACGTTTAGCGTATTGTTTGAACTTATTAAAGGTAAAGGTTGTATCCCCAAACTTCATCGAAGGTAGAAACTGAATGTATATTCAGTTTTTACCTTTGTGCTAGAGATTCGTCAACTTTTGCTTAGCATTGAACTCCATTTTAGTATATCATTTGTAATTTTCTGAGCAGAAGAGACATTCCCTCAATAATCAAATAATGTAACGGCGAAAATCATGTTAAATCGTTAACAAATATAACATTTGCTATTTGCTTCCAGAAGACTCTGTCACTTCATGCACTTATAGCAAAACAATCGCATTCCCTATATACACAGTCAATACCATCGCTATAAGGAATCAAACTCTTTATGAAGACAGCGACACTCCCTGATCCCCTTGGAGTCACATTGTTTACACTTTACATGAGTCACAGTGAGAGGCAGCAGCAGTAGCGGCGTGCAAGGAGGTACTTAACACACACGAGGGAACTAAAGATATTTCCATCAAGATGACCGCCGAATCAGTACTTAGCATCCAGGGGAAGCGGTCTTCAGGCACTTCTGTCCGCACTGAGAATGGTAAGGAGGCGCTAAAAGGAGAACAATGGCATGAATAGGTGTGTCCGTGGTTCCGGTCACATTGACGGCAATTATTCTGTTTTAGAGTTATACCTTCTCTTCCATCAGTGTTTATTTTCAGTTTTTACGAACTGGATTATATTCTGCAAGAGCCACTGATGTTTTCTTCATAATGTGCGACGGAAAAGAAATATATCTAGCACATGGCTTCCCACCCTAAACATACCTAAACTAAGGAAACTTCCCTATGACTATGGAAGTACATCTTGTAAAATTAAATCTAGGTAAAGACCATGTTGCTAGGTTCAGACTTTCCAATGACACTTTCTAATAATCAAATGTAACAAAGGGGTAAATTTGCAGTTTCAACCAATACACCACGCGTAACTATAAACTGTCTCAGGGTCTAGATGACACTGTTAGGAGCATTTCTAGCCCCATATTACACTGTCGGAAACCTATATTAAAAAGGGGGGCTGTGCCCCCCCTGGATCATCCCGCTCTGACACTATTCTAACCTAACTGAACCTTACCTGAACCTCCCCGTTAGGACACTATTTGAACACAACCAGAAACCTATCCTACCCCGGGAGGAGGGGAAGGCTGCGCCCTCCCCCTGGACCACCCTGCTAGGATACTATTCTGACCTAACCAAACCTAACCTGGACCCCCTCATCTCCCTTCCCTCTAAGACACTGTTCGAACACTACCAGAAACCTATCCTAACTGGCGCCCCACCTGGACCCAACCTTACCTGGATCCCAGCTAAGATTGAGGTAAATTTTTGAAATTCCGTTCCGATCTTATTAATTTCCGACAGTGTAATATGGGGCTAGAAATGCTCCTAACAGTGTCATTTAGACCCTGAGACAGTTTATAGTTACCTGTGCTGTATTGGTTGAAACTGCAATAATATCCAAAGAGGCTTCACCTTCTTTCTAAAACCCCGATCAGTTATTAAACAAAATTGATATCTCACAAACAATTGATTTCTGACAGGAAAGCAGTACAGCTTTGTCTTGTATGTGCAGAATGCACCTCTTAATATAACACATAGGTATTCCTTGTAGTGAGACGGGCATACTTCTGGAATAAAAGCATTCTTACCTGGTGGGCTTCCTGACTCTACCCATGGGAGGGGAGAGATCACAGAAGCCACACACTGCTGGTGCGCCAGGCCAAAGTGTTGTGGTATAATAGATAAATAATTTTATTAAAAGTATAGGCTGTAAGGTGCACTATAAGCAGCTAGTTGTAATTTATATGAAGTCAAGGTTGGGGATGGGTGGGGGTGTGACAGAATGGGCTGTTGGTATCAGGCATAGTCGAAGGGGAGATCACCCAAGTGAGTGGCTAGGGAGGATTTAAATCGTTCTAAGGAGGGACTAGACACCACGGAGTCTGGTAGGGAGTTCCACAGGCAAACCTACCTGATGCTAAAAAACTTCCTCCTGATATCAAGTTTACATCTGGAATGAGCTATTTTGAATTAATGGCCTCTGGTGTTAAAGTTGTGAACAGGATGAGGGAAAATTTCATCAGTGGTTAGAGAAGACTGTCCATGAAAGATTTTCCAGTAGAGAACCAAGTCATGGCGAAGTAGCCTACCTTTGACAGAGAATAAATTGAGAGATTTTAGTCTGTCAAAATAAGATAAAGTTTCTAGTCCGTGGATAGCCTTGGTCTAGCGATGCTGCGTGGATTCGAGAAGTCTGAGGTCCCTTAGATAGCCCACGTTCCAAAGAGAGGAGGAGTATTCAAGAATGGGTCTGGTGTGGGAGATGTAAAGGGGCAGCATAAAGGATGAATCACCGTTAACAGTTGATTTTAGTATGCTTTGAGATAGACCTCCTGCCTCGTGGACAATATTAGTAATATGTTGGTGGAATTTGAGGGAGGTATGAATTAGTATGCTGAAGTCTGAAGAGGACTCTTATGGGAATAGGGATATTATTTAAAAATAACTCCCCAGCGTGGCCCAGAACTACCCAATTTGTTGGGGTATGTTGAAATCTTAATACAGCACATTTCATTGTGTTCATTGAGAGCCTCCAGGATCTTGAGACTGCTGCCAAGGTATTAATATCGGTTTGGCAAGTGTGAAAGTCAGAGATATGGTCTAAGTTGTTAGAAGTATTGATTTTAATATATAGTTTGAGATCATCCGCAAAAATTTTTGTAGAGGAGACAATATCATTGGTTAGAAAGTTGACATAAAAGAGAAATAGAAGAGGACCCAGGACAGAGCCTTGGGGAACACCACTGCATACATTTCTTACTTCACTTGCGCGGTGGTTGACAATAACCTTCATTTTCCGCTCATGGAGGAAGTCTGTAATCCATCCAGTCAAGGAGTCTCCCTCTGATGCCCAAAGAGTAAAGCTTGGTTATTAATATGTCATGACACACCACATCAAATGCCTTGGAGAAGTCAAAAAGAATGAGGTCTATATTAAAACCCTTATGTCATGGGTTATGTCATTGTAAGTTGGGATACGCTGGTCCTCAGGTGATCTGCCGGGCCTAAAGCCAAATTAGTCATTATTAAATAGATGATTAAAGTCAGTATATTCGTAAATAAACTTGGTTATGATACGCTCTAGGGATTTTACACAAATAGATGTTAGGGAGATGGGACGGTAGTTAAGAGGGTCATAACGTGATCCTTTTTTGTATATTGGGACAACCAGTGACTCCTTCCAAATTTGAGGGAGGGATCCAGAAGTATAAGAAGTTTGAAAGATTAATAGTAGGGGATAAGCTAAAGATGAAGAACATGATTTTAGAAAAAATGGATGAATGTTGTCAGGGCCCATGGAGGAAGATCCATCAAGAGTGTCAATGGCGTGGATGACATCATTCAGGCAGATATCCAGGTCAGGAGCAATTGTATTAGTAGTTTGATGTTGGACAGGTGTATCAGGGGATGTAGTTGAGTATACCGAAGCAAAGGATGAGGCAGAGTTCAGCCATTGCATAAGGATTGCTGATCACCAGGCCAGATGAAGATTTTAGAGGGCCTATGCCAATCTTCTTGCAGCGAATATGAGTGAAAAACCTTGGGATTTGATGTTAGTTGATCGACCCAACTAGATTCATGGTTGGTTTGACAAGTAATAGAAAAATTGCGGAACTGGTGATTGATATCAAGAAAAATTGATAGGGCATCAGCAGTGATATCAGAGTTTCTGCCATGGGTGGCATGCATAAGCTTATAATGAGACCATGCAGTACTTCTCTGTCTTTTAAGGATAGAAGTAGGTTTCACAGGCCAAGGAGGGATGGATGAGGAATTATGAGTCCTAGCTAGAATAAAATAATCAATGATTGGTGAAAGTATTTGAAAAACTCTGGAAAACATTTCATTTACATTGAGTTAAGCAAATTCCAAGTCCCAGTCAATGGAATTCAGGTGGGTATTAATTGTGTTGTAATCACCTCTATGCCACAATCTTGTGCTGTAGTGATCATTACCATTGATGTCAAGGTGTTGAAGAACAAGGGAAGTTACGACAGGACTGTGACCACAGTTTGGAAAGGGAGGGAGTACTTCAGTGTCACCAAAGCGATCAGCATCAGTCGTGAGTATTAAGTCAAGGATGTTACCAGATGGAAAGAAGGTTGGGTAGGAAACTAGTTGAGTTAGTCCCAGAGAAGTGAAGCAGTCCAGGTACATGGAGTCGCCGGAGCGAGTAATTTCATTTGTCCATTTAATAGATGGGAGGTTGAAGTCCCCCATGAGTACAACCTCCTTATCTTTGCAGAAATCCTATAAGAAATCTAGCAAGGTTTCATTGTCATGGGAGGTATTGGAGGGTGGACGGTAGAGGGTAATGAAATAAATATTAAGATCAGTAAGGTAATTGACTAGTAAGTTTGGGATGTTAGTTGGAATTTCTGTAAATCTAACAGAGTTTTTAACATAGAGACAGACTCCATGTTTTGGTGTGTCACTCTCCACATCACATCTCACCACATCGTAGGTGGGGATTGCTACAATACAAGTAGGGGTGGAGGGTAAAAGCCAAGTTTCACTTACACCAAGAATTGATTTGTTATTATCCATTAAAAAAATAAAAATGTAGTTGACCTTATTAGCTAAAGAGTTCACATTTACATGAGCTATGTACAGAGAAGTAAATTGAGTACTAGAACCCGAGGATTGGTTCATTAGTTTGATGAGGTGTGAACAGGCTGGGTAGGATCAGGCACCTGGGAGGCACTTGTGATGTCCGGCACTGAGACCTCCCGACAGGAGGGGAATTAACACTTACTTACTTGTCTTACTTGTTGGGAGTTTAGGATGGACTCCATGGTCAACTTGGTAGTCCACCGTTTCCACACCTGTCCATTATTTGTTCGTAATTTAGCTGGTCAATAATGGAAGTTGACACAGCACTCCTGGACTGTGGACTGTTTGTCACTGGAGGCTCGTCTGGCAGTTTTTTCAGGAACACATCCAGGTGTCTCTTGAAGGCTGCTGTGCTGCAGTTTGTCTGCCCTCGAATGTGCCTTGGCAGGCAATTAAATAATTTTTGGGCAAAGTTTATGAAGTTTTCTGCTTCTAATGTCTTCAATCTTTGACTTTTAGCTGTGATGGTCAGCTATTAAACAAAATTGATTTATGACAGGAAAGCAGTACGGCTTTGTCTTGTATGTGCAGAATGCACCTCTTAATATAACACAGGTATTTCTCGCAGTGAGACAGGCATACTTCTGGAATAAAAACACTAACTATGTTGTCGTGTGTACCATGTTTTATATATATATATATATATATATATATATATATATATATATATATATATATATATATATATATATATATATATATATATATATATATATATATATATATATATATATATATATATATTATATATATATATAATATATTTTTTGTTTATATTTGCCTCAGGTGTAGAATTAAAAATTGGTAATAAAGGGTCATTGTATTGGACAAGAATCAATTTGGTGTGTTTCTAAATGTTTCTTATCATGAGTAGGCTCAAATTGAAAAGTAAAAATAATGTAGATTTTGTCATTGTGATGCCGTGAAATCGTAAAATATAGGACTGCTCACTTACGGGAACACATACTTACGTTGATTTTAATCTAATTCTAACAATGTAGACTTAGCATATTGTTTTAGGTAAAATTTTACATCTTCACCATAATGGCGTTTGTTTACGTCTGCGTCTCAACCTGCACCTCGTCCAACACCCTACTATTGGTCATAGAAAACATTTGATAGCTTCTATATTAACCAAACTTTAACCTACATTGACAAATAACAGAACCTTGTTCAAACAAAACTAAACTTTATTTTTCAAAAAGATCTCACAGAAAACATTGAATATCTCACAAACTAAGAATTTGTGACGGAAATGTAATGAAAGAAAACCTCAAAATGCATCAGGTAATGCAAAAATATAACCCTGAATTCTCGAGCATTATGGTGAAGATGTAAAATAATACATTGTTGTCTATGTATATTGTATCTGCCACCATCTTTTGTTTACTATATTTATATTTATTTTCTTACAGTTATTGCTGCCAGTTCAGTTGCCAACATTGTCAAGAGCTCTCTGGGTCCAGTCGGACTTGACAAAATGATAGTAGATGATGTTGGTGTAAGTATACTAACTGTGCTTCATCCTGCAGTGCATAGCTTATATGGCTATGTACCCTTTAAATATTATTTCTTCACCTGTCAGATTTTGTATTTTGACATTGAGCTAGAAAGCAAAGATAATTGATGAAAACTGGGAAATAAGAATATATGCTCTCTGGGTGAGTAATATATAATGAATGTGCTCTTTTATATGGAACAGAGATGTCTATTAGATTAATATCCTAAGAGTAAGTCCCTTGTTGGTTAATGAATGAGATAAACTTGTTATATATATTCGACAGTTGGAGGAAAAAGGTCCCCAGCTCATCAAATATGTTTGAATATAGAAGACTTACATATTGAAGTGGATAATTTTCATTTATAAATCTTATAGTTATTTCTGGGTTTTTTCTTAGTTCCATAAATTACTTTGGAAGAAATGAGGATATTACCATCTCTACACAGAGTTAGATACATGGAAAGGTGATATAGTGTCAATTGAATATTCCCATGAGGATTAGTGGTATAAGTTGTGTTGTGTTCCTTGAGTGTTTAATAATGAGCATAATAAAGTGAAATTTACTTAATACAGTTTAAGCATTAAGTCAATACAAAAACAACTTCAGAATTAACAATTAGCAGCAATTAACTTCATATAATTTTATGTAATAAATGGGATGAAAGCTTAATAACAAAAAATTAAAGCTAATTAATTAACATAATTTCAAGAATATAAATTTATGTAAAAGCAATGAATGAATGAATGAATAACCAACTCATTCTATATGATTGTAATAGTGTTCTCATGTTCGTTTTCCCTTTAAAAAGCCGAAACTTGTAAATAAAGAAAAGCAGAATGGTTAATGAATTAGTTACACCTTTATAATAATGATGAAGACTGAATTAAGTATGTATTGTGCAGGATGTGACAGTGACTAATGATGGAGCAACCATCTTGAAGCTGCTTGAGGTGGAACACCCTGCAGCCCGTGTACTGGTGGAACTGGCTCAGCTTCAAGATGAGGAGGTAAGGGAAAAGTTGTTTATATGAAATTTTATTTAACAGTAATCACAGTGTAGTTACTTATGTTTTTAATCCTTTCAGTACAATGACACATGGTGTGTCACTGGTTACCAATATATTCATGTAATGATGCAGTAGGTATGTCATTATTCCTCAATAAGACTCAAGAGGTAGTCTGTCCTGCTCTGTAGCACAGACTGCATGGCTGCATTCCTCTCGCTCATCTATCATCTATCATCTATCATCGTAAATCAACAAAAAATTATACCATGACAACTCTCCTGATAAGCCTCCAAACACACCTCCATCCACCATTCCACTCTTTGTTTATGAGTATTTATTTCCATTCTTTCTTTTACTCATCATGAATGAAAAGAAGTCAAGAGGACAATATTAGAGCTTTGTAATATCCTTATAGAGACCAGTATAGTGCTGAAAAACTTCATCATCTCGGGCATGGTTGAAAAGATACTACGTACATGGAAGTAGCTGCCCATTTCTGTAGTGACAAAAAATTAAAATAACATTTGCTTATGGAAAGGGATGTTTTGCATCCAGTACAGGCTTGAAACATTTAGCAATGCATCACACCACCATCTTACGCATATGGTTCTGTAGTACACCACTTGATAATGCACTGGTCTTATTCTTATGACGAACGAATGTCATTATTGAGCCATGATCCGGGTGTGAGGCCAGTATATTGTAAGGATTCCTGCCTCTTCTTGGATGTGAATACTCTCCTTTGGCATTGAACAAGAGGGATAACTTGTCACTATTATTTGCTACACAACACAAGAAGCTCTAGGAAGCTTAGAACCACAACAGATGTGGTAAATTCAGAAGCCATAATCTTCAAGAGGATTCACTGGGGTGATCTGATTAAAGTATTTAAGTGGGTGAAGGGCTTTAATAAGGGGGATGTAGGAAAAGTTCTTATGATCGGTAGTCAGGATAGAACAAGAAATAATGGATTCAAACAAGAAAAATGTAGATTTGGTAAAGAAATGGGCAGAAATTGGTTTACAAATAGGGTGGTAGATGATTGGAACAGACTCAGTCAGAAGGTAGTTAATGCACAGACGATAGGGAGCTTTAAAGGAAGACTAGATGATTTTATGGATAGGGACGAGAGGTGGGTGTAGGTAATACAATAGAGCATTGATTTAGCACGAGATATGTACCTCAAAATTACAGTAATGTTCCAGAGATACACGGTAAGTGCAAAATGATTATTTATTTACGAGTATATATAAAGTATGTTGGTAGCGAGTCTCTGTAACTGGGCAGTGAGTTAGTCCACTGGGGAGAATAGTTCATTTCCGTCACCAAGTCCTTCATTTGTTTTTTAATTTCCTCAACAGCTCCGTAATCAACTGAGGCAGTCTCTCCAGTCACAGCAATATTTTTTGTACCAATCCGTTTCATAAATTTATATAGCCATCCTGTGCTTGCCGTAAATTTCATTTCCTCGATGGTCTTGCCTTGTTTTGAGGCAATCTTGCTCTGAATTTTGTAGGCCTCGTCTTGCACCATAGGTCCAGTCAAGATAATTTTACGCCATTGCATATCTTCCATCCACAATGTTACAGCACTTTCCATCTCAGTGTAAACAGCAGACTTTAAATGCATTTAAATAGTGTTACGCTGGAAGTGGAGACAGAGTGAGGTAGCGTTACACGGGAAGTGGAGTGGCGGGAGAATGTTGTTTACACTTTTTGGCGGGTGTTCGCGCTAAATTGAAAAAAACAATGTTAAACTGAAATACTATCCCTAATTTATGGTCTTGTGTTAAAAAGAAAGTGTTAAATAGATTTGTGCTAAATCGACGCTCTACTGTAGGTGAGTACTGAAGTAACAGGAACTACCTCATGCAGGCCTCCGGGCCTTTTGTAGCTTCCTTATATTCTTATGTTTTTATGTTCTGTGATGTAACAAGTAGCAATGTGGGGCATGAGTGATATGGGAACACAACTTATATTCAGACATACACAGACTGAATAGAAATTAAATATTACAGACATGTATTGTTGACACTTCACAAAAGTGTTCAAAAGAAATAAGGCATCAAAGATACAAATGGATCGTTTTAATGGACTCCATTTTATGCTCACATGTCTAATGGATCTTTGAACTCTCAGGTTGGTGATGGCACAACCAGTGTGGTGATCATTGCTGCTGAGCTACTCAAAGTGGCTGATGAGCTTGTGAAGCAGAGAATTCATCCCACCTCCATCATTGCTGGCTACAAATTGGCTTGCAAGTAAGTGTCATGTGTTGTCATAAACATTTACTTACATTTAATGTGTTTAGTATAGCATCCAACACTAATAACCGCTTTGTTATAGTATTATACATAACTACATAGAAATCCAGACCACACAGACCCTAATCTCCAAACTAGAGACATAGGCATTGGGCATGAATGCATTTACCTATTTATATGCATTCAGATGCAGTACTTGTCTCTTTTTAATCTAGTACCTTGGGAACCTCTGTTAAGGTTCCATGCTTGCACACAGGCACCATGACTTGTAAAAGCCTTCAATCATACAGTACAATCACTGTTCATCTATTTATCCCAAGTGACTCACGGGTACTGAAAAGTATCCCTTTCCACGGATACATAGTGAATGAGCATGTTTTAGGAATGATCATTGGAATGTAGTAATAATGATATTGTTATGAAAAATGCCTAGAAAAGATTTTAGTTAATTAATAAAGCAGTTTAATTGGAACGTGGACTATAGCCCTTGTCTAAGACCCTCTTTCACTGATGGAAAGCTGCAAGATGAAAGAGGCACTAGATAAAATGAAGAATGATCATGATCAAGCTGCTGGTAATTCTGGAATATCAGATGAGGTATTGAAAGCCTCCAGTATTGTATGAGTAAGAATGATAACTTACTTGAAGCATAATTATTAATGATAGGTGGTGGTGGCTGCAAGAATATTCGCACCATATTCCCTAAGGCTTGTAAAAGGCAATCAAAAGGAATAGAGTGAAGCCCTCCTCTTTATTCTCTCCTATGAGAAAAAAAAGTAGAGAAAAACGGTGCAGAGGGAGAATAAAGTCTTTCTCAATCCCAAATGTCTAGTCTTGGCTGACCTCTTTTAAAGGGGATATTAGCTGGGTATATAGATAGATAGATGTACAGTTCTGGATGAATTGCAAATGTGGTAATGAAGAATGTATACAAAGGTCCAAAATACTAGACCAACTTATGAAAGTTGGTTTTAGTTTGAGACGGTGTAATTTGGGCAACAGTATATAGATGCTTGTAGTTTGATTTTGTTTCTTATGTATACTCAAACCTCATTTTAATGGACTAAATGGGGAATCAATTTGTTCGCTACTTGGAAATGACCATTGCTTGGTATTTGGTGGGACAGACAACAGTATTTTTCATTTGGTGGACAGATTACCACATATAAATGCAATCTTATTATGAAATGCAATGATTGTTTCACTTACTTTACTTATTTATTGATTATGAATATTTTATGGGTATAAATGTGTATGAACTAGACATCACATATTAGAAAACAATAATGGCATGAAAATATATTGCTGCACCGCTCGCTCTGCCATCTAAATGTTTCAAGTAGCGGACTATTTGAATGATCCTGTCCACCTGTCCGGTAGTATATGGAGTCCATTGAATCCGAAATCCATTGAATTGAGGGTTTAGTGTACTTTATTTCATGTTCACCACTTGAATAGAGTAATTATGAATTGCATGATTGAAAAATCTAGATTTATTTTGATTTGTATTACATTCTTGTAATGCCTTCCTTTAATTTCTTGCAGGGAAGCTTGTCGATACATTCAGAACAACTTGACCATGAACACCGATGAGCTGGGACGAGAATGTATTGTAGCTGCTGCCAAGACCTCCATGTCATCCAAGGTATGTAACAGATCATTCATCTATTTAACTCATTGTGGTTCCAATTACTATTGTCTTGCAGGGTTAACCAGGCAAGGATGTTGCTGAACACTTGCACTGCCTAAATTCAAAATTAATAGATGTGCAAATCTTTCTTTTTTTCTTCTATATGACTCGTGACCAAAAAATTAACTGCAGTATGAGTAAAAAGGAAGAATGGGCAGCAATAGTCTTACTAGACCTAACGAGACTGTCCGTGTAGCTACACTACTACTGAATATCTACTTGATAGAGGCAAAAGGATAGCAAAGTGGAAGAATCCTCCCCATCCACCCTTCCCTTCAGCCGAAGCTGGCCGGAAGAGGAAGTGACACCATGTAGCATAGCATATCATGGAATTTGTATTGGAAAGTGAGAAAACAGGAGTATTCTATGCTATTACCACTGGGGGAAAAAAAATCACACGAATAAAATACTAGATTTGGTGAATAGATGCTAGGTACTTATAAAGCTTTTTCTTAAACAATTCTATTGTGATACTGTTAACTAATTGTGTGGATTCCATTAAAGAAAAAGTGCTTCGCTTCGTTCGATCTAAAAAACTTACCAATGATCTTGAAACCATTGTTACGAGTGGTGCTTGTGAGATCGGTAGTTACATAGTTGTTTATGTTAACATCAAAACCGTGGAAATTTTTAAGTACCTCAATTAGGTCTCCTCGTAGCCTACATTTATATAAACTGCATAAGCTCAGCTCCTTTAGTCATTTTTTGTAAGGCTTGTTTCGCTATCTAGGAATCATTTTAGTAACTTTTCTTTGTATTCTCTCCAGCTTATCAATATCTTTTTTATAGTATGGTGACCAAAACTGAATGTAATATTCTAGATGAGGGCGTACAAGTGCATTAAACAGTGTAAGGATAACTTTTTCAGAAATTCCATGCTGTCTCGTATGCTTGGCATTTTCACATCTTCTGTTAAACCAGTCTTTTATTTTATTATTTTTTGGCACATATCGTGGCACAAACTTTTCTGTACCTTCTTTATATACCTTGAAAAACACATCCCATTTGTCCTGCACATTTTTTGCTCGGTTCATATGCTCCCAGTTGGCGGTCCTAAAGAAATTGTTTAATTTCTTAAATTTTGTTTTACTAATATTTAGTCTCCCTTTCTTATGTGTTTCATCCCTTTCCATTTCATCTTTCTCCACTATATTTACTTATATTAGCACATGATCACTTTTGCCCAAATGACATTTAAACTTTATATTTTCAATCTAACTCGGTTCCTTGGTAAAAGTAGATCCAGGCTTGCAGGATTATCGTCACCCCTAAATCTTGTGTTCTCATTTATATATATATATATATATATATATATATATATATATATATATATATATATATATATATATATATATATATGTATATATATATATATATATATATATATATATATATATATATATATATATATATATATATATATGTGTATATATATATATATATATATATATATATATATATATATATATATATATATAAATATATATATATTTATTTATTTATTTATTTGTTTATTTATTTATTGGATGGGGTCGGCACCTCATCACAATTTTATACCATGTTTCATTCCATTTTTGTGACTCGTGAGTGATTGAGGGTAAACCTCAAAAACAGCTACTAACACTTGTATTGTTCCTCAGGTCATCTCCATCGACAGTGACTACTTTGCCAACATGGTAGTGGATGCAGCCATGGCAGTGCGCACCCTTGATGGCAAGGGAGGGTATAAGTATCCCATTAAGGCTGTCAACATCCTAAAGGCTCATGGCCGCTCTGCTACAGAATCCACGATTATAAACGGTTATGCCCTCAACTGTACTGTAGCATCATATGGTATGTCCTACTTTCACCTTGCTTGTGTGCTTGTATTGCATTCTGTATTAACATCATGTGGTCTCCTGATATATGCAGAAGAAGAAAGATATTGGCAGGCAATTTATTTTTGTCTTTTTCCTTCTGTTTGTTGTTATAGCCATCGTACTTTGCTTTTGTAGAATCAGGAGCTCTAGACAATCATGATTGTTGGGTGTGAAAGTGAATACAGTTGAAGAACATTTTTTTTATTATCTTTTTGTTTACCATTAGCTTATTTATGCAAATTAATGCAAATTTGTTAATGTCTTCCTTAGCAATGACCAAGAAGATTACCAATGCTAAGATTGCCTGCATTGACTTCTCACTGAACAAGGAGAAAATGAAGTTGGGTATTCAGGTCCTAGTGAATGATCCCAGCAAACTAGAGGCCATCCGACGGCGTGAGGCAGATATCACAAAGGTAAGATCTATCTATTTACTATAGTTTGCGATGCCTCGTTCCTTCCGGAAATGTCCCCCAAGGGGATGGCCACGGTAGAAGAGCCTCCATCTCTACCTATCCAAACACTCCTCTTTGCTAGTTTAATCCCTCTCCCTCTATCAGCAACTCTTTCATGCATGTACTCCTTCACCCTATCCTTCCATCTTATTATTCCTAGGACTCACAATTTCACTCACATACACTTTTTCACAAACTCTTCACTATTCTTTCTCAATATGATCAAACCACATAAAAGTATTTCTTTTCACCCATTTCATCACACCGCACCACTCCATTTGCACAAGGTCCCATGCCACACCTTTCATGCTCGTTTTCATTGCTCTCATCCTCCCAACTTGTCACACCACACCCCATGTTCCTCTCAGATAACTCATTTTCCACACCACACACTCCTGACTGCTGTGTCCTATTCCATATCCAAGTTTCTGATTCATATGTCAGAGTTGGCAGGAGAATATAGTTCCTTAACCAACTCATTACCTCTATGGATACATTCATTTCTCTCATAATCCTTGCAAGTGGCCCTATGACACACCTGCTTTTCAGAGCCCTCTCTTTTTTTCTCCTTCCACACCTCCATACTTGCATAGCACTGTTCCCAAATATTCTTTCACTTACTCTATTTTTTCTCCTAGAACTACGTCATACCTTCCTGCTGCTACTTCACTAACTCCTTGACTTTCCTATTCCAAGAATTGTACTCAGTTCCTATCTTGATGTACAAAAACTTTTGCCCAATCCATCCCTTAATGCCTCCAAATCTTAGGTATATCCCATCCTTATGGCTCATCTCTGCTTCCAAGGATCATGATGCTGTTGCTGCTGCTGAGATATGAAGCTTTGCCACTTATAATGTTTCATAATTTGCATGCATATCAGTGTCATCTCCCTCTGCTCTCTTGTCACATTTTGATATTTATTCCTTTTTATGTTGCAGGAACGTATTGAGAAAATCCTAAAGGCTGGTGCAAATGTAGTGCTAACAACTGGAGGAATCGATGATCTCTGTCTGAAGTACTTTGTAGAGGCTGGAGCAATGGCTGTCCGTCGTTGTAAGAAGTCAGATCTAAAGGTGAGGATAGAACCATCATCATAATTTTATTTGTTTTCTCATTCTATATTTTGGGTGTCAACATTGGAGCTCCACAACTCTATTGTATTGTTTCATAGCTAATCATCTCTTGTACAGCCCTCATAGATTTTCTTTGGTTTGTTTACTTCATCTTTTAATCAGAAATTTTGGTATCTATGCTACAGTATATTAATATTTCACTAGTACGTAACAGGATTTGTATCATGGCTCACACCTACCTTTCAGAATAGTTTATTTGGAAATATGATGTCATTTATTATGAATTTTAACTACAGTGGTCCCTTATTATACTTATCTGGTTATTCATAGATTGAAAAACTGCAGATTTCCATAATGTAAGAAAATCTAATCTGCACAGAACTACTTATTATTTCAACTTCCCCCTCACCATAATTCCCTCCTGCCTACCCACCTCACTCAATCCCAGTGTTGTTGTTTTTGCTATGAATGTATGATTTTTGGTATTTTTGGGTGTACTAAATCGTACAGACTTGCGTGAAAAACTTTGAATGAAAGAGGAATGTCTATGGAGCAAGGAATGTTTAAGGTGATGTTTAACAATTACATATCAAACCATGAAATATAAGTAGATGAAGTAATAAATTGTATTTATGTAGGACAGATCAGTGTGAATCTAGATCATGAAAATAAAATTAAAAAGAATTGGGATGAGATGGAGTGCTTTTGGCAGACAACATAATGTTATGAAAAGTAATTCCCACTTCTTTAAAGAGAGAGGTACTAACATGTTGATCAGAAAGCTGCAGTCAAACAAAAGTCCTGGAATTAAAACTTCAGTGTCCAAAGAAAAATAGAAAAAATTATGCTTGGTATAACATGAAGAGATAGGGAAAGAGCATCATGGATTAGGGAGCATACCAAAGTTGAAGATATAGTGATTAAATGGCACCGGTAGGCTTCAAGGAGACCTTAGATGGTTGGTCTCTGCCCGTTAGTAGTGCGGGTTAGATTTTTTAAGTGATGCTAGACTTATCTTGCCAAGAAGAGAAAATAGATGGACTACTAGAACAGCAACCCAGGGATAGTAAGAGAAGGCAGGGCAGACAGAAAACTAGATGGAAAGATGAAATTGGAGATTTCTCTGGGTTGGGGCAGCGAATAGAGATGAATGGATTTAGAGGTTGATTATAATGATAATTGATAAAAAATGCATAAGGACAGTTTTGTTGAATATATTAAGAATGTAACCTTTGAATTTAACATGTCTTTTTTTTTTTTATCTAACAGAGAATAGCCAAGGCAACAGGTGCTACATTTTTGACAACGCTGTGCAACCTTGAGGGAGAAGAATCCTTTGAACCCACTTACCTTGGTGAGGCAGCTGAGGTGACTCAAGAACGTGTATGTGATGATGAACTACTTCTCATTAAGGGGTAAGTAAAAAAGAAAAAAAATGATCAGACAGCAAGAAGAGTGTACACTCCTAATGTTTATTATGGTATGGAAAGGCATAGGGCTCATGGAGGGAAGGAATAGTGTGGGCAGTTGGAAAGGTAAGAATAGTGAAATATGCATGGGTCTATGTGTATGCAACTGTAAATGCAAGAAGCAGAAAGGGGATAAAAGAGACGAGGATGTCTTGAAATTATGTGAATGAGTGTCCGATGGAGATTGGAGTAGGATAATGTTAATTGGAGCTTTGAATGGAAGGTAGGAAATGTGAGGTAGGAGGTGTGGTGGAAAAGTGGGACGTGGATGGAGTTAATGAAACTGGTGAGTGCCTGGTGGACACATGTGGGAAAAGGAGACTATTCTTAGCAAATGCCTATTTTCAGGTATACTTGGAGAAGGAGAGATTAGAGGGGTGAGCAAAAAAAATATGATTGTTTATGGGGAGGGAGAGGGCATGAGTTAAATATGAGGTGGCATATGACCCTCACCCTCACCCCCATTCGTGTGACTGATCTGATATGCTGTGTTTTGGTGGGATGTATTTACTTCTTTTATTTGGAGGCCTAGGGATTAAGTGAAAGGAGTGTATATGTATGTGTGCAGGTGTGTGTGTGTATGTGTGCCTTGTCTTGGCTACTCTCAATTAAGTGCATAACAGCCTGATATTATTGATAGGTAGACTTTCTTAGGGATTTAAAATTTCATAAGCAACAGTTGAGTTTGTGTGTTGATCTTTTTTTACAAGACACTTGAAGTAGTCTGTGCCATATCACAAAGCTGGTAAACCAGCAGTCTAAAGCATATGAATTATTTGTCGTGTTCTTGATATATATTTCTTTAATTTCTCAATTTAATATAAGCCTTATCTGATCTTCCACAACCAGTTTCCCAGTGATTTATCCCCTCCATTTGATATTACTAAAGTTCCAGATGTGAGCAAGACATTACCTTACTATTGACTACATCACTCTAGCTCAGTGTCCCCTACATGCCTTGCATCATAATGGATTGTTTGTCCTCTGTGACTTGGTTCTACCTTAACATTACCTCTCCATTCCTTTTTTAATCTTCCTCTGAACCGCTTGCCTGTCCAATCTTCTGGTCTGTAAAATAATTGGAGATCTAACAAAAGTTGAGAATTCTTGTCATCTATATGATTTGAAGGGACCTCAGCATACCAGAAATCCTCCTTTCAGCTTTTGAGACAATTTGAACCATGCCAGCAATTGACACCTTGACACGTAAATCATACCTAACATTTCTGTAATAATTTCAGCACTACTAGTCACTCAAGAAAATTAAAATATAAATGTACACTTTACTTTCATCCTCAGGACCAGTGCAAGAACAGCCAGCTCTCTTATCCTTCGTGGGCCAAATGATTTTTACTGTGATGAGATGGAACGATCACTACATGATGCCCTGTGTGTGGTGAAGCGGGTCCTGGAGAGCAGCTCCATTGTGTGTGGTGGAGGAGCAGTGGAAGCAGCACTGTCTGTCTATTTGGAGAGCTTTGCCACGAGTCTTGTAAGTAAATTCATGCTTTATACACGCTGAGTTATAAAAAAAATGTTTGATTATACAATAAAACTGTAAAATGGCAGGCCACTTTGGAAGGCAAAGGTGCCCACAACAGCAGGTTGTCTTATTATAATGTTTTAGTTTGGATTGGGTGGTGTAAAGAAACATGACTGTGATACTACTTTATGAATTGAATAGACTGAGGATGCTGATATAGGAGTGTTTGTTGGGAAGTGTTTTTATACAGTCGCAAAGGAGACATGATTAGGTTTCATTATTAAACACTAATAGTTAGTGAATGGTGATGTTGATCGGTAAATGTGTACTCAAGTGACACTATTTGAAGCAATCAGAATTAGTGTACTGGCTACAATATCTCTTAATAAATCTAAAAATGTAATATTTCTTTCCTGGCTGAAACAGAGCTCTCGGGAACAGCTAGCAATTGGAGCATTTGCCCAGTCATTATTGGTCATTCCCAACACCCTCGCTGTCAATGCAGCTAAGGATGCTACTGACCTTGTTCCCAAGTTGCGAGCATACCACCACTCATCCCAGGTCAAGACTGAGCACTGCCAGCTTAAGTATTATGGTTTGGATCTCATAGAAGGTAAGTCTTTCACAACATAACTATCTATTTTATTGTATGCACTTTCTTTTTTATTGAAAGCACAATAGTTTCCGAGAAAATGAATGAATGCTTTAAATTAAAAATATTATGTGATGAAATGGGACTCATTTCCTACTTTTATTTTATATTGTGGAATATGACATTTAAAAGAAAAATAGATAGATAAATAGAAATAAGAAAAACACTGCATTTCATGTGTTTAGGTCTCTTCTGTATAATGGTAATTTTATTCCAAACTCTCTCACTCAATACCGTAAGCTTTTTTTACTCCTGGCACTCATTACCCTGTAGCTAATTATTTGGTACTTCTAACTTGTGTGACGAATGTCCTTAATACGGCACCCAGCTCTTCAAAGTTGAGCAATAATCATCTTTAAACTATGAGTATTAATATATACAGTAAAATGGCTGTAATCTGAAAGGCAGGCTACTGATGGTACTTTGGATTACTAGATATCTTATATTATTATGAAGTATATTGAGATGTGTATGATGTACAGGTTGCCCATCGCTAATCCAGCAACCATGGGACCTTAGTAATGCTGGATTTTTAAAATTTCCAGATTATATTTTGTTTTGTCCTGACTATATGCTGTTTGTATTGTAGCAGAAAATTACTACAGTTCTTAAAAGAAAGAAAATGAAATGCAAATGAAAAGCAAATAAAATTTTAATGTTCAACACTAGAGCAACTTCATTGCTCTAGTCCAGCCAGCAGTTCAGTTGTGAACTTAATTAACCTATCATTAGTTTTACGGCATTTTATGGCACTTCATTTATTTGCTGAATCCATGATAAAGCTATACAGCAGCATATTTGAACAATTACGGCAAATAAATGAGAAGGAATGCCTATTTGCTGTTGGAAGTGTGAGTATACAGCTGATTCTGGGTACAGCGCCTCCTGAAAACTGACGTGCCAACCCGGAAAATTTAAAACTATGCTCTGAAATTCATGCCAGAAAACTAATGGAACTGGAATATTGATTGCCGGATTAGTGATGGTCAACCTGTACTATTGTACTACAAAGCAAAGTCGCAACTTTGTTGAGATTTGTTCCAAAACTAACATCTGACAACTCTTCAAAAGTTGTTGATTATTTCATTCTCACATCTTGTAGCTAGTGGCATGAATAATTATTTATCCATTTATATTTAGTCAGTTTGCAGTAAACAGTTAATAGAAAACTATTTCAAGAATTTTATTAATGAGGTTCAGTTAACAGCAATTCTAATTTGTAACTAAAATCTTATAAAAAAGTAAAAAAAAAAATTATGATTACTTTGTTTTTTCTTTGTATATTATGCATAAATATTCTCTATCCTAAATTATTTAATGGGTTGTGTTGGGTAATAAGTTAGTGTTGGTTATGGACCTGGAACAAATTATTCCCAATTACATGTATTTTTGATAGATTCTATTATAAACGAACTATATAATTAGATTTGTTAAAGCAGATTTGATTTCATAAATATCCTTCCATTAAGTATCAAAACTATTCATGTGTTCTCTCTTAATCTTACACATATAAGTGACAGTTAAAGATATAATTGGAATCTTCATTTTGCAGGCACGGTTCGTGACAACAAGAAAGCAGGTGTCTTTGAACCAACAATGAGCAAGGTGAAACAGCTCAAATTTGCCACAGAGGCTGCCATCACCATCCTGCGTATTGATGACATGATCAAGTTAGAACAGGAACCCAGCAAGGAGAGTGGTTACCAGCAAGCTCTGAAATCAGGACAGCTTGGTTAAGGTCACTTTATCACCACTGTCTGAAACATGTCTGTTCATGATTATAGAACAGAAAGCACTAATTATTTAATATTTTCCTCAGCAGGTATAAAGTGAAAGTATATCTCTTAACAAAAACGTATAAAGTTATGAATTAATTCCTTGTGTGAGATATCTAACTAATATCAGCTTTGGTATACTATTTTTTTTATTACTTAAATAAATGCTTCATGATCAAACAGCATTTTGTAATTTTCCTTAACCCGTGGAGTGAGTAATAGGGATTTCCCTGTCTATCTGTGGGAGCGCAATTATGACGATATTATGAAGTTCCTACAGTCCGAGCTGTGGCTTGCACTCACACGCTCTCCAGCCTGAGCTGTGGCTTGCACTCTACAGGTTAAATAGTAATAATCCCTGTGTTTCATAAAAGGTGACAAAAAGGACAGAGCAAGGGGCCTGGGATGCCCTTCCTCTGTATTCTCTCCTATGAAAAGACAAGGTGCAGAGACGGAAGTGAGAGTAATGTCTTCTTGAACCTTGGCGTGTCTAGTCTTGGCTACCCACCTTTAGACCTGGTATACAGATAGATAGAAAAGAATGAAGGGGAAAAAGTTAGAGCCGTCATGGCAGAAAAGTCCAACACAACAGATGAAGTGGAAGAAGATATGGATATCGGGACCTTTCCACTTCTCTCCACTAACGGCAAGCGTGTGAGAACGCCTTCTCCTTCTAAGGAGGTGACCAGAGAAGATCCCAAAAACCACCTTAGACGCCACACACCTGGATGTGCAAATTAAAGCTTCCTTCCTTCTGAAGGCTAACACTGGTGCACAAGCTTTCGCCAACCCTGGCAGAGTTTCCCACGCCCTCCACGATCCCCTTCTGGGTAAGTACCTCCTAGAAGGGGAAACGCGCTCCCTGGCAACGGGTCTGCACTAAGTGTGGTAGTGTGGAAGCATAACGTGCCCTAAATGCCGGAGTTATTAGCACTGTCTTCTTTCCCACTCGGGGATTGGACAGTGACTTGCCACAGAGCCGAGAGGGATGGAATGGAGCACCATTACGCCAGGGTGGGCCCCGGATGAAGAAATAGACCTCTCAGAGATTCAGGATAGTCTCAGGCCCCATGATGGTGACGAGGTGGTTGAGATCAGCTGGATCCTGCCCACCTGTCTACCAAGAATGACCACAGGAAGATGGATTCAACTAAAGGTGAAGGGTCCCATACCAACTAAAGTTTCCATTTCCCACCCAATCTACTGAACACGTCCTTACCTTCTCCCTCTACTCTGTTGCTCTGTGTGTCAGAAAATAGGACACTCAGCCAACATATGCCGGTCATGAGTGTTGTGTTGAAGATGCGGTGGCTCCCACCAGCCAAACATGACAATACCTGCACCAGGCCTTACCACTGCTTCCAATGTGTAGGGCCACATGGACTCAGATCTGTACACTGCCCTCATAACCACCAGGGCCGGGCCTTGTACACTAGCTTGGCCAGTGAAGGTAGATCCCTTCACGATATTAACAACAAATTGAAAGCACTAGAACCCCTAAAATACCAGAAGGCTCCCCACAGATCAAAAGCAATGCCTTCTGTCCCTGCCTCGACCACTCAACCTCCATCACTAGCCAGGGCAATTGATCCTGCACTTCTCTATTCCTCCATCACCATGAGGAGCAGGTTTGCCTTGTTACAGGAGCCTGAAGAAGAGGTCCATGACATACCTCAAAACACCAACACTGACCCAGCACCTAGCAGTGTGACTCCCACCCAGGAACGCAGACGCAGCACCCGGCGGAATCACAATCACCAGAACACTGGCTGTTTGGCTCCCTCATCCACTCTATCCCCTCCAGATGATGACTGATCCTATTCACTCCACCACTGAAGTCAAGCTCCACCACCCTCTTCTTGCCCAACGCCAAGGACACGGACAGAACACCACACGTCCTGTTCGTCGCATCAACCCTGCACCATCTCAAACCTGGGAACCTGGGAACCCTCCATCCCCATCACAAGTCTCACCACTCCCACCTACAAGTACTCTTCCCTTGCCCAACACAGAGGAGGTTTTCTCCAATCTCTTCACTTCTGCGGAGGGGCTACCATCTCTATCAAAAGGGCACTCTCTTACCTGGAGAGAGGAAAAAGAAAACATTCAAGGATATAATGGTGCAGCAAGAAAAAGAGTGGAAGGAGTATAAGAAAAATGTTGAGGAGGTAATAAATGTCCTGAAAACAAAGGAAACAAAGTAAAAGAGTCATTGTGATGGGTGATTTTAATTGTAGTGAAGTGAAGTGGGAAAACTATGAATGTAGCGGTGAAGACAATAGTTGGGATGATAGATTGTTAAAACTGACAATGGAAAATACTATGAAATAATGGGTTACTGAAAACACAAGGTACAGAGATAAAAATGAGCCAACAAGACTGGATTTAGCGCTTACAAAAGGAATAGATTTACCAAAAGAAATAAACCATGACTGTCCATTCGGATAAAGTGACCACACAATTATAGAGTTTGAGATTGAAGAACGTTCTCATGAAAGAAGAGATGAAAACCACAAGATAAACAGATGAAATTATGCAAAAGCAAACTATTCAGATTCAAGGTTATTATTCAATGGGATAGACTGGAGAGAGATGGATAGACTTGAAGACGTTCAACAAAAATATGATTATTTTTTAAAGATGTACAATAAAGGAATAGAGAAACATGTGCCATATTACAGAGTAAGAGAAAATGGAAATCAAGAGTGGCTTAATGCAAACTGTTATAAGGCAAAAAAGAAAAAGGAAAAATGGAAAAAAGTTAAAAAAGGTGAACGCAAGAGAACAGGAATGAGTACAAGTTAGCTAGAAATGAATATGTCAGAATAAGAAGAGAAGAAGAAAAGAAATTTGAAAAAGATATAATAAACAAATGTAAGGAGGAACTTAAGTTATTCTATAGGTATATAAATGGAAAAATCAAACAAAAAAAAAGAATAACAAAGTTGAAAGAAAATAATGAAACAGTTGAAGATCCAAAAGAGAGAGTGAAATACTAAACAAAAACTTCCAGAATGTATTCACAAGTGAAACAGAATTCAGACACCCACAAGAAAGAAAAGAAAGCACAGAGTTGTGGGAAATCAAGGTAAGCAGACATGAAATAAAGGAGTTGTTAAAGAACCTAGAAGAAAGGAAACTATAGGACCAGACTGGGTGTCAGGCCATGTATTAAAAGAATGTCAAGAACGACTTATTAAACCAATTTGCGACAATAGAGAGTTCAGTGAAGCAAGGAAAAGTGCCAAATGAGTGGAAAAGAGCAGAAATAATACCAATATACAAAAGTGATATCAAAGAGGAACCTTTGAACTATAGACCAGTGTCACTGACCAGCATAATTTGTAAGGTCTGTGAGAAAATAAAAAAGCAATGGACTAGGTACTTAGAAAAAGAAAAGAGAATAACGGACAGACAATTTGGATTTAGAGAAGGAAAGTCATGTGCAACAAACCTATTGAGTTTTTACTCAAGGGTGATTGATGTAACACAAGAAAGAGAAGGATGGGCGGACTGTATATATTTGGATCTAAAGAAAACATTTGATAAGGTACCACGTAAAAGGTTACTATGGAAACTTGAGAACATTGGAGGACTGAAAGGAAATATTTTAAACTGGATAGAGGATTACCTGAGAGGAAGAGAAATGAGAACAGTCATAAGGGACACAAAATCAGAGTGGGGGAAAGTCACGAGTGGGGTACCACAAGGCTCTGTCTTAGCATCACTGATGTTTTTGATATATGTCAATTACTTACCGGAAGGACTGAGCAGCTACATAAGCCTTTTTGCTGATGATGCTAAACTGTTAAGAAAAGTGAATAGTCAAGAGGATTGCAAAAAACTACAAGAAAATCTAAACAAGATCCAAGAGGAGTGAAAGATGGGAGATGGGTTTTAATGCAAGCAAATGTCATGTGATGGAAATAAGAAAAAGCTCAAAGAGGCCTTCATGGACATATAAAACGGGAAACAGCATTATAACAACAGTAGATAAAGAGAAAGACTTGGGAATAGTAATGCAGGATAATCTATCTCCAGATAAGCACATAAATAAGATATTTGGAGAAACATACAATATGCTAAGAAATATAAGAGTGGCCTTTCACTATATGGATAAAGAAATGATGAAGAAGATTATCACTACAATGATTAGACCAAAAATGGAATATGCTGTGATTGTATGGTCTCCACATGAGAAAAAACATATAACGAAACTTGAAAGAATACAACGAATGGCAACGAAAATGGTTCCAGAGTTAGAAGGGAGGACGTACGAGGAGAGGTTGGAAGAAATTAATTTGTCAACACTTGAGGAAAGAAGGGAAAAAAGTGACCTGATAGCAGTATACAAACTGTTAAATGGAATGGATAAAACAGATATGAATATACTATCAAAGGAAGCTGCTGCTAATACAAGAGACCACAAGAAGAAATTAAAAAAGGGAAGATGCTTGAATAACACAAAGAAATATAGCTTTCCACATAGAATTATAGACGCATGGAACAGTTTGAAGGAACAAGTTATCGAAGTGAATAGTGTGCACAAACTGAAGGAAAAATTGGATCAATGTAGATACGGAGACAGGACCACATGAGTCTAGCTCAGGCCCTGTATAGTACAATTGTATACTACGACTGGGTAAATACACCCTAGAGGGAGCAGGTAGGGCTGTGTTCCCTGTCATAACCCGTTGCCCCGGCAAGCCATGGTGGGATGACGCCTGTGCCCAGGCTGTACGAGCCCACCGGCGAGCATGGAGTCAGTGGTGCTGAGCTCCAACACTACAAGTTGGCACAGAATATCGCTGCCTGGATGCCATATGCATTAAGACCATTCTCCAGGCCAAAAGAAAAGCATAGGATTCACACTGCTCCTCCCTCTCTTTCTCCTCCTCCACTAAGAGGACTTGGGATTTCCTGCACCCAAACACCATTAGAAGATTCTCAAGAAGCTACAGTCCTGACAGACCACTTCAGCCTAAAAATAGGTTACCACCCTACACTCCACCCTCCGATACCTATAAACACTGTCATCACCTCTTTAGCCCCAGCTGAACTTTCACAACCCTTCACCCTCCAAGAAATTGAAGAAGCCACAGCCTCAGTCAAAGCCGGCAAAGCAGCAGGACATGACAAAATTCCATATGAATTCCTCATCCACCTAACCCCCATCCTTCCAAGAAATCCTGTTCAACCTGTACAACACCAGCTGGCTCATAGACACATAACCGACCTATTGGAAACATTCATCCATAATCCTTATCCCAAACCAGGCAAGGACCCAACCTTCCCCTCAACTTACCATCCCATTGCACTCTTTTCTAGTGTCGGGAAGTTGATGGAACGCTTGGTGTGTAACCGTCTCACTTGGTGGCTTGAAGAGAAGGATTTCCTTAGCATGGAGCAGTGTGGCTTCCGTCCACGCCAGAGTACCCTAGATGTGCTGGGCTAACTTGAATACCACATCTGTGATACCTACCGGAAGCGACAAGTGATGGTCAACCACTTCGTCGACCTGGAAGGGACTTTTGAATCTGCCCTACACAAAGGAATCCTGTAGAAGCTACCTATCAATGGAGTCATTCTTGCTTGGATCAAATCCTTCCTCACCAGTCGGTCCTTCCAGGCTGCCGTTGGTGCATCTGGGTCTCCACCGCACCCTAAACGAAGAGGCGTGCCACAGGGATCCCACCTCAACCCGATTCTCTTCCATGTCTTGCTGTCAGACCTTCATCTCCCTTCCCACTCCCACATCTTTATTTATGCCAATGACATCACCATCCTCAGCAGAGCCTCTACATTGGCACAGGCTCAACTCCACCTTCAGTAGACTGCAACATTACTGGAAGACTGGATGTCCACCTGGGGCCTTTCAGTCAATGCTCAAAAAGCACCTTCATGTACTTTACCCTGAAAATGCTTTCTTCTCTACCAACACTAATCTTGTGTAGACAGGCCGTTCCATACACCCACACCTTCCTGGGATTACAGCTAGATGGCCCCCGCCTCTCCTGGGCCAAACCTGTAGAACAATCCTGCAGATTGCTAGTATATGCTGAGGTGCCAATAGAGACCTGCTCCTATATTACTACCATGCCACCATCAGTGCCAAACTCATGTATGGCAGCAGCATATATGGTTCTGCAGCCCAGTCCACCCTAATTAAACTAGATACCATACAGAATGCTGCCCTTCAAATTGCATTGGGAGCCATGCGATCCTCACCAGTCATCACCCTCCAGATTGAAAGTGGCATCCTTCCCCGTGCAATGCAGAGAAGAGATATTGTGCCAGCATTACCACTGTATCATGAGCCTGACCCCTCATCTGCCTCCCTCAAGCTACTGAAGCCTTCGTCCGTCTCCTGATACATCAAGCTGAGAAGAATCTTATTGAATCTCTTGAAAAAATAGGTTAATTTCTTCTCTACAATGTAGGTGTATACCCAAAAAGCCAAATTCTATGGACGGCAAAGCTAGAGGCAAAGTGCTCCTTAAACTTAGTATATAGTGCCAGGTTTCATAGGGGTTTGTTTCAATAGAATGTTTCAGTTAGTTTTTTATTTTTTATTAATTAACATTCATTCTACATTTAACAAACTAAATAGACCACCAAGGAAGGAAACCTCTTCAGTTCAGTAAATGATTCCGCAGAAAGGAGAATAATCTTCATCACCAGACTTCAGTTAGGCCTTCATGTTGCTGCCGAAGAAACTCTATCCAACATCAGATTCCATAGGAGAGGACTCCCTGGAGGCCTTCATGTTGCTGCCGAAGAAACCATATCCAATGTCAGATTCCCTAGAAGGAGAGGACTCCAGGACTACCTACATGAAAAATAAGAAGAGATAATATGAGAGAGAGAGAGAGTGAGTGTGTGTGTATGTGTGTGTGTGGGGGGGGGGGGTGACAGGATAGGCCAGTGGGAGAGAGAGGGATACGGGGACAGAGGTTGCTGTGAAGGAAGAGAGGACATATATTGTTAACTGTCGTGCTGTTGCTTGCTTGTATAAGTCCTCTGTGCCCCTGGAAGTGTGTTCTTGGCTTTTGGGGTGATAAAGTGGCAGGAAAAGTGCCGCTACAGCTTTCATGCGTGAGCCTGTATGGAGTTCTCTCTTTGTGCCCAAGTCACTGAGTGATGAGTGTGCCTGTCTGTTTTGGGATAAGGACCTTGTGAACTCGTACCCTTGCTTCAGGATATAATAAAGTGAAAAAATGTGTGTGTTTCTTGCCACCTATACCTAGCTGCCTGTGTTTATGAAACAGTGTGTGGCTGCACTCGCCACAGCGTTCCTTGTGTACGTGTGTGTCGGGGATAGTGTGGCTCGCCCCTGTTGAACGAAGCCCTGCGGAGACCAGAGGAGACAGGAGTGATGTAACGATAGTAATGGGTAAGTATACTTATCTAGAACTAAGGTGAGGGAATTCATTAAAAAAAAAAGTCATTCATCTTTAAAGACGGGGAATTTTGACGGGTTTTGTGAGGTGAAAATATACCTCTTTTTAAACTGAAATACGGCAATCTGCCAAGCTTTCAACCTAAAGTCTAAGATGAGCAAAGATAAGTCATGATACCCAGATCCTCACCTACTTCCATGATAGCAAATACTCCCCACATCTGGCTGAGGGTGAGTGGCTTGGCAGGGCGCTGACCCTCTTTCCCTGGCGGCAGCTGACACACCGTTCCCTTGTTAATACGTTGCCGCACAAGCTGATCCACCCACGCTCCTGCAGCCTGTTAAAGTACACAATTACAAGAACAGTTTCAATAAAAGATGTGGAATCGTAATTGTGTTGAAAATTTTCTTTATTCAGTAAAACAAAAGTTACGCTATGCTATGCTATGCTATGCTATGCTGTCACGGTAAAAAAAAAAAACCAAAAGTCATTTAGTCTCCTGAATGGTGAGTTTTTGCAGTACCATGGTGTAGGAATGAGTAACAACGTTTTCTCTTGGGCTGAATTGTAATGTTGGGGGGGGGGGAATGTGCCAGGCAACAAAGGCCATATGGCACTCTTGGGCTGAAGTCACACTTGTCAGACTGAAAAACTCTTGGTCACCATCAGGTCATCAGCCAGGGTGTCACAGGACTGGGAAGATAAAATTTATATCGTGTAGAGCCAAAATCAAATGTTTTTTTGTTCTACCAGTATGATTACTATTAGATAAGTAAGTGGTCTGGTCTGTGGGATCAAGTGGAGAGCATTTGTGTGGGTCTTCATCACTGACCACTTAACACGGAATATTGTGGGTTTTCAAGTTGGGAAGGAAGTTGTGATCTTACAATCTGGCAGAATTAGAGGGCCAACAACATTTTTGCTCTATCTTTTTCGTCTTGCATCTGTCATTTCGCATTTCTTTCTTGTCTCCCTTCCCTTTCTCCTCTCACATCTGTTTCTCTTCTTGCATCTCTTTCTCTCTCATCTACAACTACAATCAAATTTCATAAAACTGAGTTTGGTCATAGTAAAGAATATTGTTGTACATTTGCTATTACTCTTTCTTTCTTTCTTTTCTTTACCTGCAAACCTTTATCTTTATCTATCTTCTACTGCTATTTTCATGCTGCGTGCTCTTCTGAACTTGCTAACTGCATGCCTCCCCCCATCCCGCGGCAACAGCACCCCAAAGCCAGGCTGGGATGGGATGGGAAAGTGATAATAAGTCAACTAATACCTATGTTTGACCTACAAGCAATACTATTTTGTTTCATCTTATTTCAAGGATGGAAAAGTGAGTATCAGCTGTCATGTTGGTACATATACCTTCGTCAGAACATCCCTTTACTCCTTCCTTCTCTCAGCTATTACCTCCCTCCCTCATGTCCTTTTCTTTTCTACTCACACTCCTGCATGAGACCACTCCACACGTGAAGCAGCACATACACAGCAGACCCATTGTTCTTGTTTCTCCTGCTATGTGTGAGGATGCTGCCTTCAACCTTTACTGACACCCACACAGCTGCTGACACCACCACCACCACTCACCAATGTTAACATCCACACCTGAAGGAAAGAAAGAAACCAGCATCATAAGAAAAAAAAAATAAGGAGGCTGCAAAAGGCCAGTTGAACAACACAAGGCAGCTCCTGTGCACCTTACATTATCAACTCACATATTCTATTATGAACACTCAAACACACCCTGTAATACAAAAACACTTATAATACCACTGTAATACTACTCAACAGATACCCAACCCAATTGATTTCCAATCATTAGATGTCAATAGTTACTTTCCACTCACTCATCAGATGCCCAACACAGTTACTTTCACTCACTCATCAGATGCCCAACACAGTTACTTTCACTCACTCATCAGATGCCCAACACAGTTACTTTCACTCAGTTATCAGATGCCCAACACAGTTACTTTCTAATCATTAGATGCCAACAGTTATTTTCCACTCACTCATCAGATGCCCAACACAGTTACTTTCCACTCACTCATCAGATGCCCAACACAGTTACTTTCCACTCACTCATCAGATGCCCAACACAGTTACTATCCACTCATGACCCACACAGGTACTTTCCACACCAAGACATCACTCACATTGGGATGATAGAGCTGTACAAAGTCACTCAGATCAGATGAGCCACGTGACCTAGGAAGGTACACACGGTGAGGCAACACAAATATGAGAAAATTTACTTCCATGTAACAACAAGTTATGCTATGCTATGCTATGCTCTCATGGTTGAGATAAACATAAGAAGAAAACTCACCAAAAGTTAATGAGTTTCCTAAATGGTGAGTCTTTTTGCAGCACCATTGTGTAAGAATGAGTAACAACGTTTTCTCTTGGGTTAAAAAACTCTTGGCCACCATTAGGTCACCAGCCAGGGTGTCACACAGTCCTGGGAAGACAACATTTATATCATGTAAAGCCAAAATCAATCTTTTTTTGTTCCATCAAGATTTTTCATAAAAAAATATTCAGTTAAGAAGTTTTTATTAGCCAGTATCTTATTTTTTTTTATCATTTACCTTTATTTTTGGCCGCTGCCCATGTAACTGTATCCAACGTCTTGCTCCGTAAGAGGAGGTCATCTTCAGGTTGCTGCCGATGTAACCGTATCTAACGTCATGTTCTGTAGGAGGTCACCTTCAGGTTGCTGCTGATGTAACCGTATCTAACATCATGTTCTGTAGGAGGCCACCTTCAGGTTGCTGCCAATGGAACTGTATCCAACTTCATGTTACGTAGAAGGAGGTCACCTTCGGGTTGCTGCCGATGAAACCGTATCCAACGTCATGTTCCACAGGACTTCCCGAGTGTGAAATAAGATAAGATAATAATGTGACGGAAGAAAGGTGTTGAGTTATATATACAAGTCAAACATATAAATGATTTCAAACTGAAGTACAGGGAATGCTTAGGATACAGGGACATTCACCACAAAAATAATCATACATTACCTTGCAGTATAACCCTTTGCAACACAGCATCATCACAGCACCACAGGAGAAGCATTACAAACACACTCAACCGCCACAGCACTCTGAACACACTTGCCCTGCCGCCCCGTCCCTCAGCATCCTTCACAGGCAGGACTCTGAAGGAGACGGATACAGAATCTTGATTAGACCCTAATTCCCTATTTCGTCTAAAAAAAATTATCAGACTTAGTAAGAAAAGTAATAAAGATATTTCTAGGCAACTTCAAGTCTCAACAATGGAAAAAAAATTAAGGGCAAGATAACCCACCCACACAAATTTTCAACCCTTTCATACATGTCTAATTAATCAATCTGGGGAGGTGGTGGCCTAGTGGCTAGCGGTCGGGCATACCAACTCAGAGTCCCAAGTTCGAGCCCTACACGTGCTGGCCACTTTTCTTTGGTAATACCGCTGAGTGGCCTAAGATCACCCACATGCTGCCATAACACTATCCTCGATGGGGCTGGAAAGCTATATGCTTGACAATATAATTGTTAAGCGTATTTCCTCCAGATATGAAGAAGGATCTAGCAAACCATGTCAAATTACTGCCAGATATGTTCCATGGATTGTCAGTAGAAAGGTGTTGTTTATTAGCTTATGAGTTTGTCAAAATATATACAATAAATACTTGCTGTCATAATAGGTTTCCTTTATGTATTTTACAGCATGTAATAACCTCTTTTATACAACTAAACTTGTTTCTTTTATTGTTTCATCATTTTCATAACTTAAAAAAATACCAAGCATGGAACAATTTGCCCCATGGGATGGCTCAACTTGCCCCATGAGGTGGCTCAACTTACCCCATGTATGGGGTAAGTTGAGCCATTTGAGATATTATTTTTGAGTGAACGGCATGACATTAGGAAAGGAAAAATAAAACTTAAAGTGGCTTCAAGTATGCTTGAAAGATGTATCAGGTACATCTTTCTTAAATATCATGTGTATAAGGTACATTGTACCTTATACACATGATATTTAAGGCAATGGTTTGTTTAACGTAAGGAAGAGTTGGGGGAAATAATGTATTGGAATGTATACGTCTACTACAGGATCCTTAACCCGTCTCCCAATTCCTCACCGTCAGGCCTTGGCAACAACACAAACTCCTCCGCCACCGCTGCCTCGAATGAACATATGCATATCTAGTAATTTTTAAGGCCTATAGGAATCAATAGCTACTGAAAATGGCTGCCTCTCTTCCCCATCAACACATAACTGATGTCTGGATAGTGAATAAGAATATTTAGTCGCCTCAAAAACACTAATGACTTACCTTGACAGAGGTGAGCCTGGCGGTGGACGGAGGGAGTCTGTTCGCTGGCTGCCTAGTTATGGTTTTTCAGGGCAGGATCTTATTTGTTCAAGAAACGTCCCTTCATCTCTTGTGTGTTGATTCCTTAGCCTTGAATTAAGTTGGTGTCCACTAAGAATGTTTCAAACTGGTATCGTATTGGTGTTTCCCCGATTCTCTTGACACTACCACCGCGGTGACTCCTTGCCTGGCAGCCATGTTGGATTCACTCAGCTCAGTAATTCGAAGTCTGGGTTAATTCTCTACATATGCAGGGACAAGGCCGTAGCAACAAGGGAACGAGATTGTTAAAGAGAGCCATTGTCCTTCCATATTATTCAATGTATTTCTAGGTATAATATCAAGACTATAGATCATGGGTTACATAAGGGGGCCGTCAGGGCAGGTTCTAGGTACAGGCGACCCAGGCGGCCGCCTGGGGCGCCATCTGCTGGGAGGGGGGGGGGGGGGGGGGGGCAAAATTGTTGTAAAAAAAAAAATAATAATAATAAAAATACAACTGTATACGCTTAGTGTGACAAACGACAATAAAGAGAAAATAAAAGGTTTGAAATTGTTTGGGTTATTATTTCCAGCCAGGGGGGCCGCCTTAACAAGTTTTTGCCTGGGGCGCCTGCTGACCTAGAACCGGCCCTGGGGGCCGTACTGACCCACTGGGGAGGGTGGACATTGGACAGATCCAGAGACGGTTAGGAAAAACTACAAAATATATAATACATTCTATGATAGATTACTGAACAAAGCAATCTAACAACTCTTTTATGGTGTCTTTTATAGTGGTTTACTGGGAAATTTTATGAACATTGCGACACCTCCGAATCTGATGAAAATTTGTACTACACTACATGCTGGACACGAATCTGATTAGTACTACAATATAAAATCCTTTTTCACCCATGCTTGCCTATTAACATTAATGAAAATAATTATTTAACTTACTGGGTACCCCTACGACAAAAATACATAAATGTGACCTACCCAGAATCTACATAATAAAACGGATTAATGTTATTTGGTTTCTTTTTCTATAATTGTTATTGAATTACATCTGATTAAGAATATTTTTTTCCGTTCCTACATCTATACTCTTATACATCATACTCTTAATGAATATGACTTATTCTCCTTTTGTTATGTACCTAATAATACACACACACACACACACACACACACACACACACACACACACACACACACACACACACACACACACACACACAGAAAGGGTGGTGGTCATAAGGAGGGCTGGGGCGAGGCTAGCGGAATTCGGTGTTTCTGAAACACCAAATCACGTGTTCAGTTCATTCGGGAAAATGTTTTACTCTTCCAATATTGACACACTCGGCTTGATGCGGAGTCAATCTGAACATGTTAAGTGTTAGCACAGTTGGGTATGAATAGAAGAGGCCAGGCCAAGTGAGGAATAATGACACACTACTACCAGACAAGAACAGAAACAATTGTAGGGAGACTTAGGAGGGAGTAAGGCTGTTGGGGGAGATGGAGGTGGAGGGAGACCGCGTAGGTCCAACTGTGGTAGCCTGGGACTCTGCACAGTAATAGTAAATGTTCAGCTGGAGGGAGACGCTGGGCATGATACTGTATAACTATATCTACATTCAAGTGTCATTTCAGTTCTTTTCACAGTGGTTAGCACGCCAGTCTTTTGTGATAGAGAACAACAGTAATCCCAGACAAAAAGATAAGATTGGAAAGTGTGCTAAAAGACTGTTTAGAATGATGATAAGTAGATTCAGCTCAGTAATTAAATAAAGTGTCTCCTAGGAACACAGCAAGTCCCTTCTTGAAAGAGTTAAGGTTGGTTAACTCTGCTACGCTACCTCTGGGGGAGTGCATTCCACAGCCTGACCACGCCAACTGAAAAAACTTTGTCTGGCTTCGCAAGTGCTGTGTGGAACAAAAATCTTAAACTTGTGTCCTCTAGTAATATCCCTTGCTGGTGCCATGGTGAATAGGTCTGTAGGTGTTATAGCTGCCATACCATTGAAGATCTTCCAACATTTAATAAGATCGGCAGGCAATAGTCTTCCTTTCACAGAATAAAGATCTAAAGTTTTAAGTCGCTGATCATAAGACATACCCTCACAACCTGTAATAAGCTTAGTTCGACGCTGAACTGATTCTAGAAGAGATAAGTCAGTAATATGACCTGTGTTCCATGCTGGAGATGCAAATTCGAGAAGTGGACGTACATGTGTAATGAATAATTTAACCATAAAGGAAGGAGAGCGACACAAGGTTGACTTAAGAAAAGAATATGACAAACCAGACTTGTCAGAGCGAAAACTAAACTGGTTGTCATTCAGTGTTGAATTGGCTTCCAAATAATTATGTAGTGCAGCAACAATTATTCTCTCTAAAATTTTACAGCTAACGGAAGTGAGACTTACTGGGCGATAGTTAAGAGGATCACTTCGTTTATCTTTCTTGAAAATAGGTACTACTGAAGATTTTTCCAAATATCAGGAATCTCCTCCGAATTAATAGAAGAGACTATTTTAAACAGAGGATACGCTAAATTAGTGGAGCAATGTTTTAGTAATGCTGGATGAACAGAGTCAGATCCCATTGCAGAGGAAGGGTTAATAGCACTGAGTTCCCTAGCCACGTCATGAACTGTGAAGTGTATCTGGTGAAAGGAGCCATCATGTACTTGGCGTGGTGACTGTAGAAGACCTAAGAGATGAGCCATCTCTTTTGGGTCGGATACTAAGTTGTCTGCATCACCGAGAGGGCCAATGGAAGGACAGCCTACCTTTTTTCCCGCGTATGTACGAGTGAAATAGTTTGGGCTTAACCGAGTAATTATTAAGGATATCCTCTTCATAAGAAATCTGTTTCTGAGTGGAATAGTTCCTGTACTGGTAATTTACATCAAGAAATATCTGCAAAGCTTCACTAGCAAGTACAGAGTTTCTACCATGTACTGCTCTCATCTCTTTGTAATGTTTCTAACTATTCTTTCGGCTGTTTATAAGAGCTCTAGGAGGTTTGTATTCCCACGGTTTGTAAGGGGCACTTGATGAGGAGCGAAGAGCTTTTTGTGGAGCATAAGTTCTTCCGAAATAGGTTATAAAGGACAAACATTTGTTGTATGAATCATTAGTGTTCATATTCTGGAATTCAAAGTCCCAGTCTATAGTGGACAAGAATTGATTAATTTGCTTAAAATTGGCTTTAGGCCAGAAAGGGGATGCAGCGCTAACATTTGCCATCAAAGGTTTAAACTGGAAAATATAGCCACAAAAAATAACAGTGATCACAGTTGGGAAATGGGGGGAAAACATTAGAGGAGACTACTCGATCAGTTTCTGTAGTGAGAAATAGATCCAAAGTATTGCTTGCCCTGATGTTTGTTGACTCATCAATCCACTGGGTGAGGCCTAATGAGGTGAAACAATCTAGAAAAAGTTTATCAGTATTAGCTGTTACATTATTTACCCCGCCAAGTGACCAAGAAATAGAAGGAAGGCTAAAATCACCCATCACTATTACTTCCCTGTTAGTGTACTGAGTGTATTATTGTCATGTAAAGAGTAAGAGGGAGGTCTATAAACAACTACAATAAATATTTTGTAATTTGGAAGAAAGACTGAGCAGACGTTAGGTATTTTGATGTTCATGTTGAAACATCTGTAAGAATTATGTACATAAATGCCAACTCCATGTTTATGAACTAAACCAGAAACGTCATTTCTGAATATGTTGTAATTAGGAATTGAAACTGAAGCATCTGGAATAGTACTAATTAACCAAGTCTCAGTAACTCCTAATACATGTGTCTTATTTGAAAACAAGAAGTGCTTAAGAAACGAAACCTTATTGATAAGACTATTTACATTACACAAACCAACATTTAGTTGTGTAAAGGGGCAGTTGGGCCAGAAGAATCATGTATGTTCGAAACTTCGTGAAGTGTAAACTGTCACGTGACAACACACAAATATCCGGAAATAAACAGCACCAAAGAATTTCTCGTGCCCCAAAACCTTTAAATTATGGATTACATGCTCCTATTAGCTACATAGTTGAAAATTCGAAAACCGTAAGCCGGATGACGGCGGCGGTCTGGGATTTTGCTGCCCCACCCGTTAAGCTTATTGGGCATTTTGGGGGATTTTATGGATTTGACTCAGGAAGGGATGAAGAAGCATTCCTAAAAAAATCAGCTTTCTCTATTTTTTTTCCAATTCATAATAGTGCATTATGTACTGGGCTATACTGTCTTGCGGAAGCTTCTCACAGCTCTAAGTTATAACATAAAATTACCAAGCTGCTACACCCCCAACCACCAACTAGCTGGTTGAGAGTGCGCCAAAGCTATGACCTCTTTGTTCTCTTCAAAGAAAAACCCCCAACAACCCTAACAAGGACACCACTAACCAGACAGACAACCCAACAGCACAGGAAAACAAGGTGCAGCTGTCACGCAACACCACCCAGCAACCAGTGATTATAGTTGTCACACTGAAACCGTAGCACAGACTCTGCTGCATAGCAAACAGGTCTCCTGAAAAACAGCCCAAAATGGGCGTGTTGTTGCCAGGCGAGCACCTCAATTTGAAAAGCAGTCGGTGTTAGGGAGTGGAGCGGTGCCGGAGGTGTGACTGCTACGGCTTCCTGCTCCAGAGTCCAGACTGGCGGTAAGAGAATTGGGAGACACCTGTCCCAATCCTCACTCACTTGCTTGAGGGTAGCCCAGCGCTGCCAGCCACCTGCAAGACACCTCACGTAACAAGATGTTGATGTAATTGTCAGTAGACTCATATAGGCTAACGATGATGATGATGATATGATGATGATGATGATGATGTAAAACACACTGCCTGGTGGAGTGTTTTCGAGTCCTATAATGTTGCTTCAGGACAGGGATTAGGCAAACAGATGCATGCATGAAGATATATCAAACAATACAGAACTAGATAGCTATAGAGTATAGACTATAGAGTATAGACCATATAGTTATGCTAGGGTGAACGAGAGCAATACTCCTCTCAACAAGAAGCTGCCATGAGCCAGGATCGAACTCGCAATCTTATAACCACGAGCCGAGCACTGTACTACAGTGCCATCCGCCCCCTCACAAAAGTAGTTATGTGAATATGACTACTTGTGCAAGTTCCACCTCAGATAACTAAACTTTTAATCATCTGTGATGGCTCAGCTTGTTTCCTTATAAGTATGAAGTGAAAAAATATTACATACACCACTGTTATGATAAGGATTCGTCCCTGCCAGTGTTGTAATGTGTCAACATATATGTGTAGAGGTCCCCACGTATCTCTACGGCTTAGCGCCATACCTCATAACTCGACCTCTCACCTCTAACCTGACGCTTCGATATGTCTCTAAGCAGACCGGCCCAGCCAGTGACACACATCTCAGCCACGAACACACACTCTTCCCTCTCATCGTGGTGTTTCTTAACAATAACCTGGAGTGAACGTTATTCGGAGTTTCCTGTTTTCCGGATTTAGTGTATAAGGAAACACTACACATGTTTACAGACATACATCCTGCTGCAGCACACTCATCACCACATCAACCTTCACTAACACCTCACTCATAGTACTAAGTGATTATATATATATATATATATATATATATATATATATATATATATATATATATATATATATATATATATATGTATATATGTGTGTGTGTGTGTGCGTGTGTGTGTGTGTGTGTGTGTGTGTGTAATTCACTGTCACAGTCTGCTGCTGGTCTCTCTCGAGACAGCCGGCCGTTCCCCTATGGAAAGAGCTCAGAGCTCATAGTGACCAATCTTTGGGTTGAACCGAGACCACTCACACACAACACACCGGGACAACGAGGTCACAACCCCTCGACTTACATCCCGTACCTACTCACTGCTAGGTGAACAGAGGATACACGTGAAAAGAGACTCGCCCAATTAATCTCTGTCCGCCCAGGGGATCGAACCCTGGCCCCTCGGTTGTGAGCCGAGTGCGCTAACCACTATGCTAGCGGACCGTGTGTGGTGTGTGTGTGTGTGTGTGTGTGTGTGTGTGTGTGTGTGTGTGTGTGTGAGTGTGAGTGTGAGTGTGTGTGTGTGTGTGTGTGTGTGTGTGTGTGTGTGTGTGTGTGTGTGTGTGTGTGTGTGTGTGTGTGTGTGTGTGTGTGTAAAAACATGGAATATCATCAAGGTCATTATTTTGTTTATAAGAGGTGCAAGGCCATTTTTTATTATTTCTTTTAACAGTATAAGAACACAGAAATAACATTGAATCAATCAAAGTGTGTATATTAGAAAAATACGTATCAAGAATAATATTCAACTTACTTATATAAATTCAACTAATATACTGAAAGTACTAAAACATCAAAAGCTATAAGAATACCTTTGTTATATATTACAACTGCAGCAGCACTTCCGTGCAAAACAGCTTGTGGTTCTGGGTTAAGTCATTAAAGATCAGTTATTTTATTTTTTTTAATTTTCAAAAAATCCACATCTTCTATAAACTGTTTACATATAAAAGTTTAAGAACAAGTTTTAATATTCGTATGTTTATATGCTTAATAAATGTATATAGGTGAACTTTGGCTTCATAAACTGACTGATAAGAACCTCCAGTGAGAGAGAGAGAAGAGAGAGAGAGAGAGAGAGAGAGAGAGAGAGAGAGAGAGAGAGAGAGAGAGAGAGAGAGAGAGAGAGAGAGAGAGAGAGAGAGAGAGAGAGAGAGAGAGAGAGAGAGAGAGAGAGAGAGAGAGAGAGAGAGAGAGAGAGAGAGAGACAGAGAGAGAGAGAGAGAGCGAGAGCGAGAGCGAGACCGAGAGCGAGAGAGAGAGAGAGAGAGAGAGAGAGAGAGAGAGAGAGAGAGAGAGAGAGAGAGAGAGAGAGAGATAGTGACATACGAGTAATCTGACAGACAGAACAACAGACACAAATAGATAGAAACTAGTGATGGTGGGAGGAGGGTGAGGGAGAGGAGGAATGAGAGATTGTGTCAAGGCGGGGCACAGTTTTATTTAGCAGGTGGAGGTGGTGGCGGTGGTGGCTGAGGGAAGGTGAGTGTGATGGCTCGCAGGCTGTGGTGGGGGACAGTCAGCTCCGGGAGGGAAGCCAGTGGACCTCGGCTTGATGTGGCTGTCAGGGAAACACGCTGCAGTCCGGACACCTGATAAAATAAAAAATATATTATTATTACTATTATCATTATTTTCATCATCATTATCATTATGATTATTATCTTATCATTAATATTATTATAACGCATCACTCTATTTCATCAACCTGACAAAGGGCTTCCTATTCTAAGGCTCCTGGTGTTTTTTTTTTAGGAAGGCTATAAAGCAATTTGAAAATCGGAAGTTCGGAAAGTAGATTTGACATACCATTGAATTGCAACCATTCCACATTGTTTACTTCTTGTTTTCCTATAGTTCAAGCTCAAGATTGGAACATTATTTAATATAACTGGAAACAGATGCCATGTTCTTTTTTTAATCATCGTGGTAAAAGGTGGACATTGCTTTAAACACTCAGCACTTTGCACATTCAGGAAAAAAGTGGTATTTTGGGCTAAGAAAAGACGTTTAAGGGCGCTGATATTATGAGGGATTATGGAAGGATACAATGTATGAAGAATGGTAGTGATTGGTGACTTATATAATAGATGGTAAATGAAGTGCAGGATTAAGCAACATCACAGGTAAAAATGTCTCCCAAACAGCTCCTCCGTATGCGTCAACGCTGTAGAGGAGAAGGATGGGTATTGATATGCCTACCTGGATAGTAAGCTCCGTGCCTGGGAAGGGAGAATCACCCAAGCCAGTGCAAGTGGCCACAGAGGCTGAAGTGGAGCAGGAAGGCGCCTGGTTCTGGAACACCATGAGGGCCGTGCGGGAAGGCAAAAGGCTGGGATACTGGGGCTCGGCCAATGTGCGAAAGGTCATGAGGTGCAGCGGGCAGGGCAGCGGTCGCGTGATGAGGTGAGCAGCAGCCTTGAGCTGGTCAGCGTCGAGTCCCTCGTTGATAAACTGTGTGACGGGGTAGTTGAGGCTGTTGGAGAGGTGATGCGCAGCGAGGGAAAGTCTTGCCACAGGTTCAGTACCGCGGGTCTCCTCGAGTAACAGCCAGTAACGGCCCAGCGTGCGCTTCTGGTCAGTGACACCCTCGCCCATGCCTCGCGCGTCGTCGTAGAAGGTGCGGCGCTCTACCATCACTTCGAGCCATCCCTGCTGCCAAGAGGCGGCCCCCGCAGCATGGTCGGTGAGGAGGGTGAGTCGGCGACCTGGTCCGGCGCCATCTTCAATCATGGCCGCCGCGGTGATGGGGAAATAATTGCCCTGAATTCCGATACGCTGAACCCTAACGCGCTTTTGCATATGTAAGCCACTCTGATCTGTATAAAAAGTTGGTTCTGCTCCGTTATCAATGTCTGTCATGACGCGCATAAACATCTCAGTTTCCCGGAAGTGTGGTGGAAAGCCTGGGGTCTCGGAGCTATTGTATCTACCACCAAGGTTGAAGAGATTCTCCATGTAGATAGCCGAGGCTAGAGGGCGATGGGCTACATGCAGGATGCGTGTTGTGTGCATTAGAACGGAGCCGAACATTACGCTCAGCTCCGAAGCCACGGGACCCGAATGAATGAAGAGCCGAGGTTTTGCACCAGCTAGCACATCTTCTTCAGGTTCCCGGGCATTAGGGTCAGGTTTAAAGAGATAGGCGCCAGACTTGAATTGTGCTGAGGGGTATGCGGCGTAACGCACTGCGGCCTGCGTCACACGACCACTGGGCTTGTCAGTAATAGAGCGTAACATGCCAGTAGTACCATCGAACAGCAACTTGAGATGGTCGCTCTCTAGCTGAATATCTCCTGGAAGCACGTCGTGCGTCTCAAAGGGTGGAGAGTAGCCTGGGTCTGGCGCAGGAGCATAGTTATTAGAGTAGACAGAGGCTCTGTTATCGATGGAGGGGTGGGCCATCTGGTGGATGGCATAGGTCACTACACTGAGCGCCGACAAGTCCGCCACGAAAAGGAGCTCAAACTGCGTGTTGAGAATGACCATGCCGTTGCCTGTGTCATTCCACACAGGATTGATCTGCACTTGCACCTGGTGGCCATGCTCGTCAGTGACTCGCACATCCAGCGACAACACCAGCACTCTGACCACCTCGAAGCGTCGCTGCACCAAGGAGTTGAACATGACAACAAGACGCGGTTTACTGCGCGGCACTGTCAAGGGCAGCTTGTGGGGCAGACGCTCATAAGTTGACCTTTCGAAGTCCGGGTGAAGGTGGTGGAGCGGAGCGGCGCGATGGTCCAGTGCATCCATGGCGGCAGGAGTGAGGAGCAATGCTTCAGTTGCTTGCCCAGCCAAGGCCAGGGTGTCATGCAAACTCTCATGTAGCTTGACAGCATAGTCGTGCATAACGTACGCCTTAGAGGTGCCTGTGATGGCATCATGATGCTGGAAGAGTGCCAGTGCCCGCCTTGCTCGCACCAGCTTTTCGTAGTCTTTTTCTAGCAGCTGCACAACGCGCGCTTGGCCTTCCTGCACAGCCCATGCATATGACCAACTGTACAAGATCTCAGCTGAACGCAGTGATGCTTCTAACTGCCGATCCAGAACCTTCCAGTACGGTCGAGTTGTGTAGTACCCGCTCCAGTAAGCTGGCCGACCCTCGCTGAAAATGTCGCTGTAAACAAAGAAGTCACCCTGGAGGCTTGGGTAATCACGCATCCGGTTTTGTACCTCGGCGAAGTAATCCTTTAATGTGCCGAACTGAACATTGGCATGGTAACGTGGGTCGCTGTTGATGTGAGATAGGAGGCGGTAATAACTGGAATACTGCTGGTCCCACTCTGAGGCGTGGTCGTAGCGAAAGTCATCCCCGATAGGCACGAGGACTACATTGTGAGGGTAAAGGGAGCCCGTCCTCCCATACTGCTCCAATAGTAACTCTGCTTTCTTTTTGACGTTGTGGTCATCGATGGGAACAGACTTGATGGTGTACTCAGTGTACTCTCCAGCAACCTGCAACACAAAAATGATGATTCTCGTGTGTGCTGTCCCAAAAAGCTGTCTATACCGTTATCTTGTGATATGCCTTTGTTTCTCTTACAAAAACCCATACTAAGCGTGTTTTACCCTCCACATAACTTAATATATGACTTTTAGTATACACAATCCTTCTTTATAATCATCTCACAGGTCACAAGTTTATCTTACCTTACGGAAGTCATAGCCCAGGCAGATTTGCGGATGAGGGCCGCATGAGTGCTTGATGGAATAGATGTCGTACGGTCGATTGTGGCAAAGAATGTCGTACTCTCCCGACGAGTCCCACACCTGCCGCCACATGAAGTCTCCGAGCTGCTGTTCCGCTAACCACTGTTTCCAGGCGTAGTGGATCCGCTGTACCACAGTGGCCTTAACGCCAGATTCATGTAGTAGATAGGGTACCGCGGCGCCGTGTCCGAAAGGATCTACCGACCAGCCACTAACTGGCTGCACGCCAAGGATATTGGAGAGCCACTGGTGACCTGGTGGGATGGAGTTGTGTCAATAAGGTCGATTATGGATGATAAAATAATGTTCGTCATTATCAAAAGTACACATAACAGTTTGAAATCAACTGCAAAACAAATATTTCCCCCGACTTTTTATAACTATCCCTTTCTGCTACTTATTTTGATAAGGTAAGAACTATTAAGATTTTCTGAAATATAATAATATTGTGCACATATATCGTCAGCAAATAATGGTCATAGTAATGGTGAACCAGAAAACGGATAAGGCCAAGATGTAGCAGTGTTTTTTCCTTTTTTTTCTCCATCCTATCCTATCCTTCAGAAGCTAAATTAATGTTATATACATACCTAGATACATACAAGTATATGTGTGTGTATATATATATATATATATATATATATATATATATATATATATATATATATATATATATATATATATATAGACGCACAGACACACACACATATATATGTATATATATATATATATATATATATATATATATATATATATATATATATATATATATATATATATATATATATATATATATATATATATATATATATATATATATATATATATATATATATATATAGACGCACACACACACACACATATATATATATATATATATATATATATATATATATATATATATATATATATATATATACACACACACACACACACACACACACACACACACACACACACACACACGGTTCGCTAGCGTAGTGGTTAGCGCACTCGGCTCACAATCGAGGGGCCAGGGTTCGATCCCCTGGGCGGACGGAGAATATTTGGGCGAGTCTCCTTTCACGTGTAGCCTCTGTTCACCTAGCAGTGAGTAGGTACGGGATGTAAGTCGAGGGGTTGTGACCTCGTTGTCCCGGTGTGTTGTGTGTGAGTGGTCTCGGTCCAACCCAAAGATGGGTCACTATGAGCTCTGAGCTCTTTCCATAGGGGGACGGCCGTATAAGGTTTCAGATATGGATGAAATCAGAGGCAGTCAACACAGTAGAGAAACTTCAGCAATTTATTTTGCTATAACATTTTAAGAACCTGGTACATCCTGAGGTAAAACATGAAAGTTATGAGCATAATGTGAAGAATCTGTTAGAGGCTGCCACGTTAGCTGATACCATGTTCGTGACTCGTAATATGAGATTTTATGGCTTCCAGCGTTACAATACATGTCACCAAGTTTGATCAAATTTACCAAGATCCAGTTATGCATCCACTTATGAGAATAAATAGAATCAGGACCCACCACCAAGACCTTTCCACAAGACTCAAAATAAGACTCCCATGCCCCAGTTCCAGTATGAATCCAATAAAGTGGGGATGAACTATGGTAACCGGCCTATAAGATGCTTTGAGTGTGGGGAGTCAAGTCATCCTAAATATCAGTGTCCAAAATTGTTTAAACCCGTGGGTTCATCAGTACGTTGTTCCCAGGGAGAGGAACTACAGGGAACAAGTAAAAGTAGTAAGAACAGAATACTGCCACACTCCCATTCTTGTAAAGAAGGTTTTCAACCATTCATGACTGAGAGAAAGTTGTACACTACAGGGGGAAAGAAAAAGAAAATTACCATTCTCAAACATTGGTGCTAATCAGTTTGATATTGGAGAAGTTGTTGAATGATCCGAAAAATCTTTCAGTGGGGAACAAGTCATTGTGAAAGGTGTTGGGGGCGGTTCAACTGTGTCCTTAAATGTTGTACATATTAAGAGTGGTTATGTGAATGGAAAGATTAAGGAAGGAATCAAGAATGATTTCGCTAATTAATGATTTAGATGGTGATAAGGCAGTGCCAGAACCAATTATGGCTGAAAACCTTTTAGAGCGTGGACCACTACCGCACGGCTACTGAAAGCAACTCAATAGATGCCCAGCCTCACTACCTAAAACTCAACGGATAGAAGATGCTGGAGAAGGAGGCAACACCTTGTCCTTGGGAGCCCGTAGCTCCCGATCAATCGTCAGAATCTCGGGTGTGTGTGTATACTAAAAATCACTCTGAACGTGAATGAGGTAATAATGAAGATGAAATTAAAAAAAAAATGATAAAATAACCCTATCTCACCCTCTATGAGCTGGTCCAGCATGGCGTAGAGGTGAACGTTGGCCTCGTCCGTCATGACCCAGCCACCCGTGGCGATTTCCAGTCGACCGGATGAGACCAGGTCCTTAAGTTGATGCCTTAGTGTTGGGTGGGCTCTGGGGAGAGGAATAGTAAGATCATGATTTAGAAATTTAATGATAGGCTCTGAAAGAATATTTCAATGCTGGAATACATAATGTGAGTGGCAGTCGCAGGTCTCTATGACATAAAATATTTCCTTCTTAAGAAATTAGGATACCAAAGAACGCATGGAATTGTTTTCCTAACCTCAATTGATTCAGGTAAGACTAGGAACCTTCTAGACAATAAAGATATTGATAACCTAATCGTGATTCACGTTTTTCTAAACCTCACCCTGCCAATATTCCAGACCTTCCTTTCCTTCAAGTAGTGGCGCAACAAATCTAGTATGAGCTGGCAGCATGGTGAAGGAGTTAAAGAAAACCAGAGGGAAAAGCGTGGGAAGGAGAAGGATGGGGTGATTCCTCCTTGTACGGGACTTGGAAGTAAAAATATTCCATGAAGTCCCTTCAGAAAGGATTCTACTACTTTTCTAGAACTGTTCACTAAGAAGAAATCCAAGTGGAAGGAGGATGGAGGCAGCTCTTCCTTAGCGTACCGGCATTTAGAAAGAGAAAACTCAGAGAGATAAACTTGAGTCATAAACTGAGAAACTAGAAACCATAACCATAAGAAAATAACAGTGTGCCTGTCAAATTATGTAAGTGAAATTTATACAACAGCAAATGTAAAGCCAGCAAACCCAATAAGTAAATGTTACATATAATTATACATGCTTAAGGCTCTTCTAACCCATTGTTGAGGACACACAATCGAGTACCATTCTCAACTTTCACCTAATTAGCAAACTTAGCAACAGCCACTTATTATAGGGCTAATCACAGGTAATTTGGAAAAGTGATCGTCTTTGGGATACCATCAATATAGACTCATATAGCCATGACTGGGTAGAGAGGATCATGAAAATTGTTTTCTATTTATGCAGGATAATGAGGACTTCAAGAGTTATGGCGTAGTGTCAAGGCCTTATGCCGAAACTCTTGTTCAAGACAAGTCAAAGCCATCTGGCAGGTACCTCTGCTGGAGTATTTCATCGAGCGGCAAGTGTCTATTGCCTGTCCTCTGTGTCTATAAATGCCACACACAGATCTTTTTCCATTCCCTAGTTATTTTTCACATATAATCTTGAGCTCAAACACTTATTAATACTGCCTTTTCTCATCCTAAACCATTCACTTTTACTGTTCTATATTCCAAACATTCGACTCGGTTATCTATTTAACTTGATACATGTCTGCATCCTTGTAAAAAACTTTCACCCCATTTAGCAATCTTCCATCCATCCCATACACTTTCATTACATCTTAAATTGCATCCAATCAATTCTGTCATAAATTTTAAGGTCAGTGAACCCTTATGTTGACATTTGTTTGGGTTGCCATATTCAAAATTTTGAACGGATATATACGTAAATGTCGACATCTTCCCCAAGCCCGATTGTAGTACATATGTCTAGCAAGTTAACGGGGAACTCCACTCGCCCTAATACTGCCAACATATAGCGGCTATGGAAGAAATTTCAATCCCCACTGAGTAATGACGGTCTTCAGGCACAGCTTCAATCACCTTAAGCTAGCTCGAGCACTCAAAACAGTGATTTGCTAAGGAAAGCCCATCGGTTCTGCAGACACAGTGCTGCGAATGTGTCCGTTAGTAGACCCCTGCATTGATATCTGGGAGCCTGCGAGAAGATATCACTAGTCATTACTATAAAAACCAGCAGAATGTACATACATTATGTAAGTAATGCTCAACAGAATGGAACACACTGAAAGCAGATTCAGTTGTCTCCCATCAAGGCGGCGGCTACATGGCGCACCATTCCCAATGTTGTTAAGCTCAGTGATAAATAATAGACTATTATAAAAATAATGTTAGGATGGAACAGGAACTACCTACACACAAAGACTCATGTGGAATGAGAGCAACGAGCGTAAAGAATAAAAAACTGAACTGTACGTCCCAGTACGCTCTAGGGGGAGGAAACTGTGAATTGTTGGACCACAAAGAGTCAAGGACGCGTCTATTAAGTGACAAAACACATCCCCGAGACATGGAAACTAATAAACACTCGTACTTTCAATAAGACCAATCGTTTTTTAATGGACGTGCTCCTCAACTCGCTGGAGCAAGACGAAGGTGAAAGAAAAGAGAGATAAAGATCTTTAGTGTTCTTTGAGGGCCAATTAGATGCCTTACGAAGACAAAAGTAAAAAAGTCAAATGCAGCGGCACGATAACTGCATCAGACAAGGCTTCAAGGCAAGCTAGATAAGAAGTGGCAAACAATGCTTATGAAGTAAGGAGAGACACAGGAGACATTATTATATCACAATAAAGTCTTCTCTACACTTCTCTCCTCTCCAACTCATCGTGACGTGAACGAGGCGTTAGGAAACACGAGTTTAAATTCCGTTGTTGTCATTGGACAGAAATTCACAGGTCTCCGAGTAAAAAATTGTTTCATATTAAGTGGGTGAATTATCTTATTTTTCACCCACTGATTTACAAAATGCCATGGAAATTCTCGAATAATTTTCAGTTTCTTTACATAATTTGTTTTAATTTTGCTGTTTTAGCATAATATCATATCACGAAATTACTTCCCTTTGCTCTTTCCTTACATACATGAAAATGAATGGAGTCGAGGATGTCATCTAGAGAATGTTCAACCAGCCCGGACAACTTCTGTTACATTTGTGGTGAGTTTATCATTAAGAAAAATAAGAGAAACATTACGGATTTGGACAAAAAAATCTTATTACTCGTACTTTGGAGTGCAATTGACAGACAGAATAAGTCTTGGGTTCCTCATACATTCTGGTCAATTTGTTTTGAAGAACTAAGGCAGTGGACATAAGGTGCACAAACAGTCTTTTCATTTTGATGTTCCAATGATATGGAGAGAACCAAAAAATCACAGTGATGACAGCTACTTTTGCTCATGTAAAGTGCAAGAACACATGTACCATCACATAAGGCTTTTATGACACTAAGTTTGTGAGGCATGAAGCTTATATGATGCTAAGTTCGTGTGCCTCTACGTTAACGTGATAAGAAATTAAGAAAATAATACATTTGTGAAGTATTAATGTTGTGATGATAAGGTTATATGAAATTTGTTTGTAGAGATGAGTCAGAATACTTCACTGTTATCAATGAT